>VYZP01008707.1:104660-139576 GCA_013400635.1 Hypocryptadius cinnamomeus | reverse complement strand
TTACATCTAAGTGGTGTGTTTGTCCTGTTGTATGAGAGAGGCTGAGGTGGTCACAGTTTCAAGTGCCTGTGTGTAGAGACTCTCGGCCTCAATCTGTGAGCACTGGCGAGCATTGGTGAGCACTGTGCAAGTTAACCAATAAATAAATGCTGATTTAGGAAGTGGAGCTTGGATCACTGTAGATACAAATAATACCCTGACCTTTTGCAAGCCCTGAAGTTTTGAGTGATTCTACACAACCTTCCGAAAGGCTGTGGAATTTGTGGATTTGCTTTGATAAGCTTCAGGTGCACAAGAACAAGTCTCAGAAGAGGTGTCAAAAATGGTTCACATCTAGTGCAGCTTTGCTGGATTTATCCACAGCTGCACTCAACATAAGAATGGCTCAGTCAGACTCCAGGGGCTTGAAACTACCCTGAAAGTCCTACTAGCATCTCCTGCAGGATTTGCCTTGCTCCTTTCCAAACTCCTTTTCATACCCAGAGGTGGCTGGGAGGCAGAGGAGAGTTTGAATGAAATGGAGATGCAGAACTGCCTTGTCCTTTGCAGCAGAAGCCAGAGAGAGGAGCAGAGTGCACTTTGCTCAGGTATAGCTGCTGTCTGAGAAGGACCAGACCAAAGCCCATGACTTGTAGAGTGCAGTCACTCGACTACAGGAGGTCCCTGGATAACCTGGCCTTGCAAGCAGTTTGACAAAGACCAAGATGTTTAAACAAAGTGTAGCCCACCAACAACCAATCCTTCCTCTCCCAGTGCTGACCCCAGTGAGCACAATGCCCTTCACGATGGCTCTGGCAAAGCAGTTTAATATTTCACGACTAGATAAAGGGCAGAGTGATGATTGTCAGAAAGAATTTGCTGTACCTTGCAAAGAATATCAACCAAAGTTGTTCTCTTAATGCCACGAACATAGAGAAGGCAGAGAAAGCAGAGGCTAAATACTTGATTACCTCTGTTCTTCTGTTTACTGAAGTCTAACTTAAGCCTTACTGAGCCACAGTTTGCTTTCACAATCAGATTTTATTCTACTTCATTTTGCTACTGCAGTTAGGACAGAGAAAGTCCCACCCCTGGACATTTCCCCTTTCATTCCCAGGAAAAGGTATGCAGCCCCCAGTGCAAGGCTGATCATTAAACATTTGTTATAGCTGCAGTTGGCTAGTAACTATATGCCTCAAATTAATTTTTATTATTCACTTCTGATTAAGTCAGGGCTCACAAGCCACAGCTGGCCATTAATGCTACCCTTCTTTACAAGAAAATATGCTGATAAGAATGAAAAGTGGTTTCTTGGCTGTTGTATACTCATTCTATAATAAGTTCCTTTGAGGTGACGTATAGAGGCAGGATTTGAGCACTATTACCCTGGACAACAGCAAAGACACGAGTAGAATTGCAAGACTTTTTTCTTTCTTCCTCTTTTTTCTATTTTTTTTTTTTTTATTTTCATGTCCAAGCAAGGCTTTGAAAACCCTGCTGCAATTCATATATTCCAGAATAAAGTGAGCACTACGGGTTTGGGGCAAGTTAGCATGACATTTAGTTTGCATTAAAGCATCCTAGAAGTCATCTGAAGTATATCATAACAGAGCATATTCTACTCTATTAAGCATTCAGGAGCATCACAGTATTCAGAATATGGATGAGAAGCTGGAATTGCACAAGACATTCCTCCTCTTACGACTGACCACTGAGTTGAATTCAAGCTGATCCTGAGGGAGCCATTTTCATTAACCTACTGTAGCTCTCTAATCCTATTCCTTGAATTTCAGACCACCACCACTAAAAGAATTTATGACCTGCTGCCTGCACTTTGGATGGTGCTCACACTTCACTCTTTTCCTCAATGCATCCTGCTCCTCTGGATCATTACCACTGCTTCAGGCAGCAACCCATCCCCTCAAAGTGGAAGCCTGCTCTTCAATTCAGATCTTCATGCCCCATTTAATTCTCACCAACATACGTGAAGATGGTGATGGTTACACTTGGCCAGAAACAATGACAAAAACATAATAATCATATGACCCAACCCAATGTGCAGAACTGAAAGCCTCCTGAAATGTACCTCCTGAAGTCTGGCCCGGATATGTAGCTACTCATGCTTTGCCTGAAACCTCGGACTAAAAAGAAATTCTACACCACTAACCTTCAGCTCCAAAAAATGCCACATTTCCGGGCCAAAAATCTTACTGAGCAGCTTCTCCTCCGCTCCATTTCCGCGGGAGTGTCCGCCGCATGATTTGCTCAGTTTCTGCTCACCTCATCATGAGACTCCTGACTGCTGAAAAGAACTCCTTCACTGAACTAATGAAATAAGGAGTCTTAAGTGCCCTGCAATCCTTTTTAGAAAAGGCTGTATCTCCAGATGAGTCTCAATTTCACAGCATCAGGGAACCGTGTGCCAACGCGCTGAACCGGAACGCCAGGGCTAGCAGGAGTTGCAGACAACAATGCTAACATCAGGGTTATTTTAGATTAGAGCACTTCCAAATCAATTTTGGATTTAAACTTTTAAATGCACTCTCCAGAAGGAATCTGCACTGACTGAGTATTTCCAAGGCTAATTTTCTAAGCTTGAATGAAACTCATTCTTATCTAAGAAAAAGATGCAACTAACCTTTGCCACAAAGGCTGGGTCACAGCTAGAAAACGAGGCAGACAACAGCCCTAGAAAGGAATAAACTGCCTAACTACACATCCATAAAACTGCTAACAAAAACAACAAAAAAAGCCATACTGATTCTGTTGGGACTGATTTTAACTGAGGCCAGAAGTTGTCAGGGTATTTGGAGTCCAGGGCACTTCTGCTGCTGAGGTACCCTATCTCCCACAAGCAGTGCCGTTCTAGCAGGGGCATGGGAATGCTCTGGGATATCCAGGAGAGCAGGGCTGCACTCCAGGAATGGGCATCATGCTGCAGTGGGATAAAGGAAGAACTGAACACCCACAGCCTGATGGCAGTTTTTTTCCAGACTGAAACTCCTGCTGAATTAAGACAGATCCTCAGCACTCCACAGAAAAGAAAGTGGTTGTGATGAGAGAAGAGAATTTGTAAGACAGATGGGAGAGTTAAGGTTAAAGTTCAGACCAGAAGCAATTAAGACGGGTAAGAGTGCTCTGCAACTTGACACAGGTTTGCTTTGTATTCAGAACTTTTCACTAGCATTAAGCATCTTAACTTGTGTATAGAGAGATTATAATTAAAACCTGACAAGCTTAAATTAGCCATTTAGAAAAGGTTCTCCAGAAAGCTTTTAAAGTAGACTAAACATATCTATTAAAATGGAAGAAAGGAAAAAAAAAAAAAAAATCAGAGCCATTTTCAGTTACAATAGTTTTCCCTACCTAGATATTTCAAGAGATTAGACAAATTTGAAATCAAAGTTCTGCAACTGTCCAAAGCCACTTAACAGGGGGGAGAGAGAGGAAGTGTGGCAATTAGAAAAACCTTTAAAACCCCCTCTATTTAATAGCCACAATCCTCTGGATGAACATAAGCACCCCAGAAACCCCATTAAAAAAGTTTAAAAAAAAAAAGGCGAGAGAGAGAGGAGAAAGAAAAGAGATCCTTATTTCCCTTTGGGATTTTGAGCACTTCAGGGAGTGCTCTATTATGGTTCCCCAGGGATGGGGGAATTATGTCAATCTGCCACAAGGTGGGCAGTTAGTGAGGGAGGCAGCCTGGGAACTGGCTTTCACCAGGCCATTCCAATTAAAGCATAGGGAGCATTTTCACCTCACACTGGCTATTTAGATTAATTCCTAGTGTTTCAATGCTATACAATTTTTCTATCAGTTCCAGAAAATGACTCTAAAGCAAATTTGCTCTGTATCAAAGAAAGGAACATATCCACCAGTGCCAAATGACACCAGGTAATTTATTCCCCCTTGAAAGAAAAAAGCTACATATACACTGATATTTCAAGAAAAAGTTCACAGACTATAAATATCTATTAACCAGGTTTGTGAAAATAAAAGTCATTAAGGGCAAGGGTGCTGCAAAGTCCACCTTATTACTTCCAAATCACATATTTTTTCTTACCTGCCTCGCTTGTTCATAAAACACATGCAGTCCTGGAGAAATATGGCTGGACATCTAGCTGAGACACAAGACCCAAGGCTTGCTTTCCCAGCACACACATCCAACCCTGCCATGCCCTCCTCTACTGCCCAGGCCAAGCAAGCAACCCCAGCTGGCTCTCAGCACACCTTTCAGTAAGGAAACACCTTCAAACATTTGCTTATTAACCTAAAGAGGCTCCTACCCTAACCTGTTAACCTAAGGAACAACCCTACATTATTCCTAGCTCTGACTGCTCCCAAAGCCACATCAGCTTCTCTCAACCTTCGTTTTTAAAGCTCTGGAGCAGATGTTTTACATGCATGAAGGGCATGACATGGCTATTTGGATAGGCCACAGGGTGCCCTTGTCACAACCTGCTGCGTGTTGAAGACTCAGAAGTTGCACGATGGCAGCATCCTGCTTCTGGGCGAGAGAGGAAGGTGGATAGGTAGTGGAGGAACAGAAGGCAGCACAAATGTGATACAAAATACGGTGCAGACACAAGTAATGTAGTTCTTCAAAGTAAGGAGAGAGCCAGCACCTGTCCCTGAGAAAAATAATCAAGCTGCAGCAGCAATGATCGCTCTAAACCCATGTCGTTTATCTGCAGCCTACATTCACTGCCTCCACATGCAAACTGTAATCCTTTTCTCCAATCTGCCTCAACTCTACTGCACTCCATGCAGCACCTCTTTTCAGAGGAGTCTCTAAATTATCTAAGCGCAGGAAAAAAGAATGTTACTTTAAAGCAAGCCATGATCTGCCACAGCAAAGCGTGAGATGAGTAATTTGTTACTTCAAGTGCTAGGAGGTCTTTTTTTTTTTTTTTTCCCCTGAGTGCCAACAGTATTTGAAGTGGTAATGTGCATACAGGAATCTCAATTTACTTTGCTTAATCTTCATAGTCCACCAGTGTACTTATTCCTAATTCACAGTGAACCAAAAATCTGATAAGGAGAAACAACACCTGCTCCAGATCTAATACCAAATGGAAGTGTGTGAATGAGGATTTCCAAAGCTCAAGATCCATTTGGGTCCTTAACTGAACTGCTTACAAACAGGAATGGGGTGAAAAATAATAGATATCTGCACTTCAGGCACCCTAAACTCTAAGTAAAAATATCTATGCCAGTTTTGCTTATCGGTAGCAGCAATTTCACAGCAACTACTGGGTGTGCAATTGCCACTCTGCTTTCAGAGAATTAAACAGCAGAAGACTTCTCCAGAGACTTCTCACTTCTTATGTGGGTTCAGCCTTATTTTCACTTCATTCCCAAACCTAGGGTGGCTGAAATTCATCTCCACTCCCAAGCAGGTCCACCAGGCACTCCAGAGGAGGGCAGATCCCTCCTCCCAGCGCTGCAGCGGGACCATCGCTGTACCCTCCCCTGCCTGTCCCACCGTGCCTCTGTCTGTCCCTGATGACAGCTGCCACAGGTATTTTCCCCTGGAAGTTCCTGGCAGGAATTCCTCTCTCAGGTGAGAGCCTCTGCTCCCCTCTGAGAAGAGTTTGGCTCAGTTGTCTCGAAAATCCCCAGTGGTGACATCTCCCTGTTGTTTTCTCCTCTATCTCCCAATTCCCTCAGCCCCTCTCTGTGGGTACCACCAATAAGATGGCTCTGAAATGAACTTGCTAAGCACTCTCTAGTGTGTCAGTAGGACTGCTGGCCAGCTTTGATGGACATGTATCTTGTGCTCAAAGGAAACCTCATCAGAGACCTCATCTCTGATGTCTAGGAAGCAAAAACTTGTCAGTGTTCTATGACACCACCAACGACATCAATCAGGTATTCCAAAATATTTACCTTTATTTTGATGAGCTCCATGACAAGCTATTTCTACAACCCAAGTAACCAGAAAGCTTTATTTTTAAAAACACTATGATTCCAGTGCTGACACTGCAAGCTTTCTGTCTAGAGACTCCTATACCACAGCCATAGAACTGGAGGGTGAAACGTGTCCATCTCCAGAGAGAAGTAAAGCCAACAGGCAGCACGATTTAAACAGCCAAGAAAACCAGGGGAAACCTTTCCAATGCGTGAGAGCTCTGAGACATCCTCTATCTATGCAAAGCAGGCACCAGTTCCATGCCTGAGATCTGCCCACCCCTCTCTCCAGGACCAGCCTTCAGCAATAACAACAGTTCATCGCTGCTGCGAAGGTCAAGGGCTCCGCCAGCCCTCCGGAGATTTCAGCTACTGGTTCCACAGAGTCTGCCAGTATCAAACCTGACACTTAGATTAGCAGTTACTCCCCAGACATATCTAATTTCCCATTTCTTCAGTTTCTAGTGTCAAAATACACTTGCAGTACAATATGCAAACCTCCACTGGCAATTTCTTTTCTCTCTCTTCAGTTGTGGTGGGAGTAATGCCTATTTTTTCAGGAAATAGTTGTACTTTTATGTTCTGTACTTTATGTTATGAGTATTATCATACTCATAAACCCCTGAGATAATATTTTGTTTTACAGCATCAAAAATGGTAAAGCTGCATTCCACAGTTACCATCACATTATCAGTAGACATAAAAATATTTTGGAAGTTAGCATATAAAACAGATGCTCTGCATTCTAAACACCAGAGAATGATCAGTCTTTGATATGCAGTTCATGGATGGCTTCATCACAGCTCCATTTGGTGGCTTTCCTTGAGCCAATCCACTGCAGCACTACATATCACCCTGGTAAGATTTGAATAAGCACAGGGACCTGCACGTTCCTCTCCTCAGAGACCAGTGAAGAGTTAAACCATGGCACCACCTCTTCCCATTCTGTATGACAATATCAGAGCAAACCTATGTCCTTGCCTCTTCCACAGCCTTCATATAGTAAAACTAATACTCACTTTTACTCATCATGAATAGGGTTTGCCTCATTTTTATCCTAAACTGTGAAGTGGCAATGTCTGCCAGCACTTCTGCAATCCAGGTCCACCCTCACCCACCCACGAAAGGCTCCTGCCATGTCCCACAAGAGCCACCATCCCTTTGTTTGGGGATGCCAACATCTTCAAAGCCTTCCAAGTAGAAGGGGCAACCTGAGTAATTTCATGCGCAGCTGCAAGAAATTTTTAACAGGGAAGGAGACAAAATGAAGCTTAAAGGGCAGGTATTAAATCTCATCAGCCCACTGTCTGCCAAGACTATCAAGAAAGTTTGGAATTACAACAAAGCTCTGCTTCAAAACCTACAGACCTGGTTCTCCAAGGCTACCTGTTTAAGTAGCTTGCAGACACATGCTTGTGTCATTCAAGATGCTTTTACATGAGCCCAAAGCTGCACGAGCAGCCTGCACACAAAAGCTGTTCTTACCTGGTGGCAGAGAACAACTTGTCCTCGTCAGCTCCACAGGGGCAAACGGGCACCAGATTTGTTCCATTAACTGCATTTCTTACATGGCTGCACTGGTTCCTTTCCCTCTCCCTCTGTTTGTCAAAGAACAAGCCATCTCTGAACTCTGGGATTTTTTTATAGACCTGCCATTGGCGATTTTTGAGTTCCATTAATTCAGGGACAATTCTGCAGAAAAAGTCCACGTTTGGATGCAGTGCACCTTGTGAAGTATCAAGAGAAGAAAAAGAAGCCACAGCAATGCAGAGGCTCAGGCCACAGAAATGGCAAGAGGATATCAAATGTTGCTTTAAGTGCTGAAATATTTGTGCTTTGAAAGAAAAACGCCTTCAGGAATCCCAGCAGGAATCACCTCTATATAAAGATTTCACTTATAAAGGGACATTTATTATTCTCAATTAATGGCATTCTGATAGACACGTTTACATTTCTGTGTGTCAGATTCAACAGAATACAAAATGACTCAAGGCCTCGTATTTTGTTCTGAAAACGGCCATAAAAGGATCTAAAGGTGAGAAAAAAAAAAAGAAGAAAAGTCCACATTTTCTAGAAGACATATGATGTCCTTTGGTTCCTTACAGTTCTGAAGCCTGGTTAGGACAGCAAGGCTTTTGAAATACAGATTTAAACCTGCAAACAGCAAAGCTAAATGTCACTACAGCTCCTCATGAAATTAGGTGACGACCACACTGAGAGGCAGTAATAGATCTTGTTCACATCCTCCCATGGATTATTAGAGAAACCTAATGTGGCAGAACACTGCATAGTAGGTTTCTGGAAAAATGAATATCTAGAAGTCTCAAAAAAATTCCCACTTTGCCAGCAAAATGTATATAATGTTACTGGATTTCAAACATCCAAAATAAAAGGAGATAGAGAATGAAAACCTTCATCTTGTAAGAAAAAAAAAAACCTTGTCTTGGGGAAAATCTAGAAATAAAAAGCCACTTCAGTGACATGTTGTAACTGAAGCACCAATAAATTCTTCCCACATACACACCCCCCATAGGTTGCTGGTGGCACAGCACACACATGGCCAGGACTGACACACAAACGTTTGTCACCCGTGAGCCTCCCTAGGGCTAAGGAGAAAAAGACAACATTTACTCAACCACGAGAAGGTAAGAATCATATTTTAAAAAAAACCAAACCAGTACAAATAAAAGTGCAGGTACTTAAGGCCCAAAGGCATTGCATTGCCCAACTCCCTGAGACAACAGGTAATCTTTATGATGTGTGAGCACACGTACATCAACCATCAAATCCTTTTCCAGTCACCTCCAAATCATGTATGCATCTAGAAGAACAATTTTACTCATGTTCACTCTCCTTTCTCTGCTGGAAAGAGATGCAGACTGTTTTACCAAAAATTGGAACACTGGTTGGTTTTGTCACTGGGTGGGTTTCTTGGGGGCATTCTTTGATATTTTTTTGCTGTTGTATTTAAAATTAAGAATATCCCACAGAAAATTAAATCTTCCCATCAAGTTACAGAGGACTTCAAATAAAACTGCCTAACCACCAATTCAACTATATAAATCCACATGTTGTGGGTATTCCCACCCAACGGCCTGTAAATAAATAATTCAGTACTCAAGTAATAGCAGCTAAATTTAAAAAGCACCCACAAAACCTACTAGCATTAACTGGAGCTTTCAATGCCCTGATTTGGTTTCTTGGGCAGGGTGGGAAATGCAATTTACTACCAGGGGGAAGTACAAGTGTTGAAAACGAATTCAGCAATGCCTCCAAGTATGGAAGCTGTCCCTCAGGATTCGTGGGCTCTGCCACCACCTCTGGACTCACAGGACAAGCCCACCCTAAAAACCCTTGGGAAGAGCTGGATGCCAGCAGCTCCCAGTTTGGCCTAAGCACTAGGAACGAGAAAAATCTCAGATTATGACTGCAGTTCTGCCACTAACTGTACATGTGAAAATCTCTGCATTGGTGCCTTCGCTGGCGATGGGGAACCAGCAATGCCAATTATTTCCAAAAGATTTCAAGTGGTCTCCAGCACTGTGAAAAAAAGCACCAAGTTGCTTTCTAAGTGTAAATGTGCTGCCAGCTGCAAAAGATTTAACATAACAGGCTACACTTACCTTATCCTGAGATCCATTATCAAAGGCCAGGTAGATTAAAGAGATTAAACTTTCTGGAGTATTTTAAAACCTCCATAAAGCCCCCACACGAGTTTACAACTTTTTTTTCTGAAAAAAACCCTTTGTAAACTGTGAGGTGCTCTGGCAAATACAACACGGACGTATCTTACCAGCAAAAAGGCAGTTTTCCCTCCTTCTAAATGATGGAAAGTCAATTTGCATCATAATTAAACCAAGGCTCTGTAACGTTACTTTTAGTTAAAACAGTAAACTACTATAATAAAAGTGTACCTGGGGAATATTTAGAGAAGGCACTAATGATTTCTTCCCCAGTGGTTAATAAATTCACTTCCAGATCAATTTGTTCATGATAGAAACTTGAGAGCATAAACAGTTACACAAGCACATTAGAGTGTGTCTTTCTCAGTATAAATGATTTATTACAATGATTAGCAGCACATAAACAATTTAAAATACAACTCTAATTAGCTTTTTGGAAGAAAAGGAGAAAAACCTTCCTGACTCCTTCTACACATTATGTTTTACTTTTCTAAGTGTGTACTTTTTAATTAAATCCAAATGTCACAATAAATTTAAAGTGTTTTATTACCATCCTGGCTAACTAAGCCATTCATGCAAACAACCATTATATTAAACCAGATGCAGGACTGAAAGTGGTTGAGGAGAGAGGAGAAAGAAAGGGGGAGAAGGCAATTACTTCTATATTTGACAAGAGATTTGTACAAATGTTTAAAGACAAGAAGATCTTTGGCAAGGTTTCTCTGTTTTATCCAGGGAGGCTGGCCAGCTAATTGCTCTTTAATACCTGTTCCCAAGTTTGAAAGCGTTTGCACCGGGTTCAACTTTCCCCATCCGAAGCGTAAGGAGGGGACAGGAGCAAGGCAGGACAACCAGCCTGCATGAAACCTCGTACAAGCCACCACAAACAGCCAGAGCAAACCGTGCCTCCACCTGCAGGTACACACACACACCCACTGCCACGCCTGCCAGAGCAGAGGATAAAGACAGGGCCTTCCTAAAAGCTCCGAGACCTCTCCCACGAGGTGGCTGACAACCAGCCCTCGCTGTTCACGATGACCATCGCTCATCTGTGGGACGAAGGGCCACCTCCCCTCGGCAGAGGAGTCCAGAGGGGAGGTGGATGTGTCATCCCAGACGGCTGTCCCACAGCCCAGGCTGGTGCCATCAGCTCAGTGAGGGACAGCAGCAGCACAGGGCATTTCCCTCTTACTACGGGGAAAAGGGGAAGGAAAGGTTTCAGGTTATAGGAGCTGGGGGGCTGTGAGGGAGGGAAGGAGGGAGGAAAAGGGAAACCCAGCCCTAGAACCCCCCAACCCATGAAGCCTCAGGGCCACTCCACAGCACTCTCTTTTACTGCTTCCTCAGCAGCCTGGTCTAAACAGGACAGATTTAGCATGGTTCAACAAAAGCTACCCATTAAAGAAAGCAGCTGTGATTATTAAAATAGGTTAGAGAAAATGGGCACGGTGCAGATAAAGCTTTTGACCTCAGCGTGCAGCTCTCTCAAGAACATTTTAGCATAATTTATCTAAATTAAAAACCAAACACCAAATTCCAAAAGATCATTTAAAAAATGCGATTAAAAAAGCAGGTCAGGGGTTGGAAATTAGTAATTACTACTACAATTAACCAAAATCAGACAGAGACACATGAATTGTGCACATTACTGTGGTTCACGTCAGAAAGGCAAATGTGAGCAGAGCGCAGAAGAAAAAGCCGCGGGTTGCAGAACCACTCGTATAATTAACCTCTGCCACAGCACAGGACCTGCTCTTGTAAGTTTGCGTCATTTGTTTCTAGAGAGAAGTGCTGCCAGCTCCTACACCCAGCTATCACACTGTGCTCCTCACCAGCAACCCAATTCCTTGGAAACCAATATTTTGATTTTCTTCCAGTCCAAGATCTTAGTGCATCTTCACCCTATTAGCAGTGCGTTTGCCCTTCACCTCCTATTTTAACAGTTCTGACAAAGATGAGAAAGGCCAACATCTGAATGTCCTGGTATTGAGAAGAGGTCATTTGCCAAAAATGCCACCTGCTAGAGTCCATATTGTTTGAGAGCAAAAGCCTATTGAGAGCTGCAAAGAACAAAACATAAAGGTTTTCTAAAACAGACTACTTAGCACTGGATGGAGACAGAAATACTCTGTATGCAACTAACATCCTTCAGATGATTTTCCTTAGATTTTGGGGGGGATAAAAGATAATTTAACAATTAGCACTTTGTTCCCACTTCAATCTCAGAAGGGCTCTTTGTGAGCTTCCTTGGAACAACTCTGAAAGAGCTCAGTGGGAAAGAACAGACTGACTACTGTTTTGAACTATAACCAAAATGAACTATTCTCTAGGTCCTCCCTTGAAGCTATCATCTACTTTAGGTTAGATGAGGGAAATCTAGGTTCAAATTTTATTCAGGCTCCAGTTTAATTTTGAGAGCTCAGAAGGCTCCACAAATCATTTTAAGTTAAAGTAATGAAAATAGGTGAACTTGAGAAGGTGGACAGGCACGAATGATCTCTTCCAAAATAGGGAAGAATCCATCTGTTCCCTTTTAAAGTGTATAAAAGTCTTTGTAGCAGTAATGAAAATTCAGGGATGTAAGTCATGGACATCATAGCAGTCTATTAGAGAGAGGACTGGGGCTGTATTACAGAATACTGTGAGCTGCGGTGATTATATAAAAGGGATGCAGCAAAGGCAGCATGGCAGAGGGCAAGTCAAATGATTCAAGGACTCAAGAATCTCAGCTTTTCAGAAATGGAGGGAGAAATGAAGATTTCTATCTTTTGAAGAGGCAGGATGAGTACAGAGCCACTTGGATGTCTGAGAAAGCTGTGAAGATGAAGGTATAAAGCAGAAAGGGTTCCTCAGACGCAGAAGGCAATGGCTGCACCTCCAGGTTTGCACCACAGCCAGCACAGGGACAAACAGGCTCAGCCACAGTGCTTGGGAAGGTCTCTGCACTTCCTCTCTTCGTTCCACACACCAAACCATCCCCTCCAGCCACACACTGTCAGGCAGCAGCAAGACACAGCCTCCAGCCAGGCACCTCTGCTGAGGCAGAGCTGGGGAGGGTATGGGACACCCTGGCCCTGGCTGGGGGCTGCCCATGGAGTCCAGCTGAAACAGGGGCTGGCTTCTGCTTCCCAGCCCTGTGCCAGCAGCACCACCAGCTCCCTCCATACTGCTTCCCACAGGACAGACACAAGGCTGGAGGCACTGAGTGCTTGCAAGAACTCAGCTACCCCACAGCAGAACTGGACACCAAACCACCCTTTTGAGCCCTCTGCATGGGACTGTGGCACAAAGAGGAGAAATGCTACACTCACCACCTGCCAGCTCTCCCACTGGACCTGGTTCCTGTGAGGCACCCTGTGCAAAACCAGCCAAACCCCGTGAGACTCATGAGAAAACTTAACACAAGTTGATCAGTCATTGTGTCAAATAAAGACCAAATGTTGACAAACCCTTAAGTAATTAGAAATATTCTTCTGTGTGTATTCTAAAAATGGCAGATTCCACATCCTCCCTGCATCAGTTCTTTTGACTTGGAGCCAGTAATACCAGAAACCCACAAAAACCCTCCAGCATGCCTGGTTTAAACTCATGCATGCATGCCCTTCTCCTCAGTGACCACACTTACCTCCTCCAAAACACACAGATCCAGTTTACTTCCACATTTCCAAAGATACTGGAAATGTGCTTTGTTGCATATCTCTTTGCTAATATTTTTAAAACATCACCATGTGCCTTATTTGGTTTGTGCATTGTACCCAAACTGGTTTTCCCTATTTTACAGGAAAAGCACCTTACCATAATACATTGTATATAGCAAAATCAAGCAAGGGGGGAGGTGAGGATGACATATTAAATTGTCAAATGACAATTGACAAATGACAATAATGACAAATTAAATATTAAAAAGCACAGCCAGATTAGTATTTGATGCAGTATAACACAAAATCTTACTCCCAAAGTAAACTGGAAACAGACTGACAGCCAGCATCCACGGTGATCTCCCCTTGGGTCTGGCACTGCAGCAAGAATCACATGAACTTACATGGAGTTTTTCTGCAGTTCAACATGTAGCATGCACACCTGAGATCTGGAACCCAGAATTTCATTCCACCATGGATTACCAAAACGCTGCTATTTTGTGAAAGTTACTGCACTCTCATTGTACATCTCAATCTTTTTACTGATGCTTAATTCAAACATTCTAACTTAGAGGCTATTTCTTACTCTTTTCCAAGCATACACTGACCTACACAGCAAAGTACCAAAAAAATATAAACACAAGCAGGATCAAGTCCTTTTGATCCCCTTAGTGATTTCTTCCAGGAAATAGAAAGCATTTTCAGCATTTATTTCATGAAAATCCTGCTATTCAGCATCCACACATTTCCCTCACTGGGTAGGCATCTCTCCTGAACTCAAGGGTAAACACTTAAGTGGAAGGAGTGCTCTGGGAGCTGGCAGAGAATTGCTGAGTAAACACAGCCCTGCTATCAACACTACTCCTTTAATGACGAAATCATTCAGATGTTAAAGTTGCCTCAAGCGCTTGATCATGATATGCAGCGTGAGGAAAGTTCAAAATCAACTCCTCCTCCTGCATTCTCATACAACTTCAAACAGTAATAGGCACTTACCTGGCTTGCTTTACAGATCTTGCTTTGATAAGCAAAATTTTAACTAGGTTAATACAATTTCAAGTGTATTCATTTAATTGAAACAGAATGAGACTTGTCACACTGTTCACAGCTGGTACTGTAACAACTCTCATGACCCTCCCTTCATGAGAGGAACCAGAGTAATCATCTTCACAACTGACTTGTTCTGCAGATCTGATAGAAACTTGAGCCAAGACCAAGAAATGCTTGCTTTCTTTGATTAAGCATCATGAAGGAGCATTCTTTGGAGAGTCAGTGCTGCGAGCTCACAAGCTGGATGAGAACAGCACACACTGAGGAACCGCACGTGCAGCTCAGGATTTGGCGAGCTCAAATTTTTATTTACCTGCTTGGGGTGGGAGTAGAGTGGGGAACAAGTCATCATTTGAGACTAAGACACTTGGAGCTTGTGCAGTGATGAGAAAGGAGCCAACCAACCTGAGCAGAAAAAAGACAGGATTGAAAGAAGCAGAAGCAAACACTGAGTATCCATCAAGAGCAGCACGGGGGCTACTGCAGCATGTCCACAGCTCCCTAGTGCAGTTTTCATTTGGTAAAAAGTTTACAGTGGCGAAAGATGGTGAAAATATTTGTCTCCAGAGGCAATCAGAGCTTTGGTTACTGTACAGAAAATGGATTCAGTTGTGTACAGTGAAACATGCCACAACTAAACTACAGCTGTGACCACAAGGCAGCAGCCCCTCCAGCCTGGCGTGCATGTGAAGTGAGGACACGACTGTCAATCTCTGGTGTCATTTTTCAAGTCTTGCAGATGGAAACTGTCTGACTTCATAGCTGGTCACCTTCAGGAGACATCAAAATCATTCTCTTTTCTTCCACCTTGGCTGGCACAGTTGCTGCCATCAGCTCGCTGAGGATCCTGCCAACACATATTTTTCTTCTGAGAGTGACCACTGGCAAATTGCAGCTCTGGATGCGAGCGTGGCCAAGTGCCCATGGGGAACACAGAAATTGCACTGGGCACAATTAAAGCTGAGCAGTATATTACTGCAGCATGGCCTCTCTGCTTGCTCTAACTCAGAGCCTGTCAGCATTTCCAGCATCTCCTCTTCCTGGATTTGTTACAACAGTTGCAAGACAAAAAAAGGAGAAAAAACCCCCAAAAAACCAAAAACCACCAAGGTTTTAGTTTAGCCTGTGATATTGGCTTACAGCCACATTGCACTCACCCCAAGACAACCCAGAAGAATCCCTAAGAAATTGCTCAGGGAAATGTGACCTCTTTAACACAGATGCACCAAACCCTTGGGACTGTTCAGTTGGGAGCAGCACTGATGTCTCTATCAAACCCCAGGAAGGGCCTCAGTGCTGTGACTGTCACCAGGAAGGTCTTCAGCATAGCAGACATCACAGGAGGCAGGAAATCAGGAATCCCCACCTTCAGCAAGATGCTGGCTGCCTTACACTAGCTGGCCCCTGTGTCCTGGCTGAGTTTTAATGCTGGTGGGGCACCTTCCCTGGATGCTCCATTTCAAGGAGCCACTGGCTTGGTGAGGAGGCTGACAGGAGGTCAGGAGCACACCTCAGCCCAGCCTGTTTTCTTTCCATAAGGTGCTCAGCAGAACTTCCACACGACAGCCGTGGCTGCAGCAGGAGCAGCAGCAGTGCCTGCTTTGGTCCAGACCCTGATGGAGCAGGAATACACCAATCTGCAGCCTGGCACTGCTTCCCACCGAGCCCATCTCTGTGTGAGGCAGCTGCATTCAGCAGGACCTTTTTAAAAGCTACTCCAATGCTAGCAACTGCAAGTGTGACACCACAAAGCCCACAGCCTTGTGTGAGTCAGCACCATTAATGCCATTCCCACATTAATTCATGATGCCTTTGAACACTGATGCTTACATGAAACCAGGTTAGAAATCTTCAATTCCTGAAAAAAGGAGCAGTGATAATGCTGCACCAAGCTAATTTTATTTGGTCTGGGGTTTATTTTCCCATTCAAAAGAGCACTCTGCTGCCATTTCCACTACAAGCAATCCCATCTCATTATGGTCAAGCCCACAGGGTAGACTGTGCATAGGGGAAGGGAAGGAAAGATTTTGTGGTACTTAGGAGCTGCACTTGCTGGAGAACAGCTGCAGCAGTCAGTATCCCAAGCATGCTATCACAAGAATTACGTTTCTCTCCCATCCTCCCCAAAGTATTTAATTCAGGGCAGAAGGGGTAGAACGTGTTCACCTTTGAGCTCCCTTGCCACAAGCAAGCATATTCATTCAGCTTCCCTATTTAACTAAATGGAGTTCACACATGCTGCAGGATAAAGTTACCTCTTGCCATCTGAAAGCAGTCCAATCAATGCTGTACACAGAGAGTAGCATTTGAATCAGCCTTAAGTTAATTCTTAGTCGTCGAAACTGTGACAGCATGCTGACCCTTTCAAGTCAACTGGGAGCAGGCAATCTTTGCAGAAGATCCTCAGGCCTTTAATCAGATTCTCAGTGGGTTTTAAAGAGATACTACAGCATCAGTTTGTAAACATCTCTCTAGTGAAAATAAAGATTACTTCTGACCTAGCCAATTACTCAGTCCCAGAAGATATATCCTAGAGTTATAATTGAACGAACCATAGGGAAAGAAAATACACTTTAGGTAGGGGGTAGCGAACCCAAATCCCAACTTAGGATGCAGGCAGCACTGTATCCCACAAAAAGATCTGATACAGAATGCAATGATTATTAAAAAAAAGTCCATTAAATCATCTGGTCCTTTTTCCCACCATAGCAAGATTACACTCTTGAGCATAAAGCCCTACTAAGAGGATTGCAAATTATCAGCTCTTCCTGAAAAGCAACTGTGATGGGGAAAGACAAGATCATTATTTTGAGAAGACCCATAATATGAGGCATTTGTTTACCACATCACAGAGAATCTGGAGTGAGATGCCAGCTCCTGGTAGCACGGATTTGCTGCAGTGCGAGTAAGGAATGAGAAAGAAAATGCTGAAGAAAGAAAACAGAGACCTGTGCTCAGCACCGAGACTGTCAGAGACATTAAACAGTCTCTTGTTGCATTACTTTAAAACTGTGCTTTAGCATGAGAAGCCACTGCACTCCACTGTGGAGAGATATAATTACTGATTTAAAAAAAAAAAAAAAAAAGAAGTTATTTATTCTGGAGCTATTACAGACTAATGTGTAACAGACATCATCTGATGGGCCATAAAGGCTCCGAGGGCCATTACAGCCTCACAGGTCAGGACCCATTTGAAGGGTTTAAAGTTTGTGGATCACTGCTCTCAAGCTGAACAGCACAGGCAACACCTGCACACGGAAAAGCTAGGGGAGACTTCTGGGAGCAGCAGCTGCTTATGCGTTTTCACACTCAGATCAAACCAAATCACATCACTGAAAAGAAGTTCAGAACCTGCAGACATGGCTTTTGCCATTCTCATCAAGGAGCTCACCCATAAGATTGTAGCTTGTGCCTTTTTACTTACTTATTTATTTATTTTTAAAGGGAGCACTGAGGAAGAAAATGACACTATAACCTCCACGCTTCCCCATCAGGGCCCCCCTTCTATTTCACTTGCACAGAAAACTAAAATTCCCAGCCAAGTGACAGGTTTATAAAATTTTAATAGGGAAGAAAAAGGTAACCTCAGGCAGGATCTTACGTGCAGACTTTCGCCATAAATGAATGTTCATGAAAATACAGGGGTTTTATGGAAACATTGACAAAGCTTCACAGGCTGTGACATAAATGCCTCAACATGGACTGATGAGAAGGACTAGCGAGCCCCAGCTCCTGCAGCCAGAGGCTATTGCACCATCCCTTTCACCATCCCAGCTTCATGCCTTCACCACCCTCTGAGGAAAGCATATCTAGAGACCAGAAGCCCAGAAGCTTTTAAATTGCTAGCCTAGGAACATTCTTAGCCATTTCCAACTACTTGTTCTAATGTTTTGTGGTAAAAAGTCCACTTTTCCTTCGTCCCTGGTGTTTCCCCTCCCAGACTGCTTATCCAGGCCACTCAGCCTTCATTTTGCAAAGGCAGATGAGCTGAAGCAAAGATTGCTCTTCATGAGCATCCTCTCTGCCCCTACTTCCATGTGGATTTACTGTCCCTTAGCTTGAGGGATCTGCAAGTCACCCCTAGCAGACAAGGTCGACCATTGCCTCTCTCCAGCATTATTAACAGGAATCATTATTAGCAATTTCTTGTTCAGTTCATTCCAGGATTGCATTTGCCTTTTACCACTACTTCACACCTTAGTCCTTTTGAGGTCAACACCATCGGTCCAAGCCACCCTTTTCCTCCTCTTCTGCCTTTTCCAGCTGGTGGTAAGTCCTACTTGTAGATGTTCCAGCAATCCCCAAAGAGATCAGATGGGATTCCTGGGCTCCTTTTCTGACTGTTGTGAGCTTCATACAGGAATGAAACCTTACTGATTTAGCACATGGCTTCAGTCCCACGGCTTCAGTCCCACTCCCACCAGTTACTTGCACCACAAAACCTACCTGTAGTTTATACCATCAGGAAATCTGTCCTTAGTGCTCACAAAGGAGGTATCCCCCCCCCTCTGGACTAAAAGCTCATGTGAATGACTCCTGTTGGAAAGCAGAATTCATGGCTTTGGTTTCAGGATCTAAAACACTGCTTCTGAAGACAGTGGTGCTTGAGGTTCATTTCCCCTCTTCTCCCAGGTCTGGAATAGAACCATTATTTCTCATTCACAAAAACAGAAAGAGATGCCACAAGAAACAGCCACATCCTGTTTAGACTGTCATTTCTCAAAGCAGCACGGATCTAAGAGCAGTGCTCCATAGCTAAGGTAGCAGAGAACCAGAATGGTTGGGAAAATCTTACATAACAATCCTGTACAGAGCTAAAGGAGTTTGTTACTCTTTGCCAGCCACTGAGTGTGTACAAGCACTTCTGAAAGTCAAAATTCTGTCTCTAGAAAACTTGAAGCTTCCTAACTGCAAGAGAAGTATGGGTAGCCAGGAATGCTACCTGTGCCATAGATAAAACCAGTGGTTCTTTCAAGAGTGACAGAGACCTAAAGTGGCCAAGACCCAGCTCCACCCAAAAGCTTCTCCTGATCTCTTCAGAATTGAATGGGCATTTTTTCTAGGACACACACAAGGCAGATTAAAGAAAAACCCAAAGAGTGTGCAGGGTGGAAGCGCCATTACATGGTATTAAAATGTCAGAGGTTTGAGCTCTGTGTTGGTTTAGTCATGAGTTACCAACAACCACCGATGGCAGACATAAAGCTTCCCTTAAATTATTAAGCATAAAACAGCAGACTGTAATATTTTGCTAAACCAAAGTACAGACACAGACAAAGATGTCATTTCAATATTTGAAACCAGCAAGTTTAATTTAAAATAAGAGCAAACCAATAAGCTCAGAAAATAGCAATGTGTGAGAGGAAAATTACACTGCTAGAGAAAAAAGTGGAAGGACTTAAGAAATTTATAAAAGTAATCTCCAAGTGGAAATTAGAAATCAACCCCTAGAAACAGAATAACACAAAAGAAATATTACTGTCCACTTTCTAAATCAATATAACACTGCTACACGACAGAATTACCATGGTAACTCAAGTAAAAAGAATAAAGCAATTCTTATTATTTCAAAATAAAATCACAGCCTGAAGCCCAGCTTTTATTACAACTGCTGATAGATCGCTGGCTTGTATTTATCTGAAATATTGCTTTTCAATCAGCTATTTTATGAATGTACAAATTTCACTGAGCAGCCCACTTAGACCAAATGCTCAAAACCTGCCCCCCCAAAAAACTAGTCAAGGAATCGATTATATATATGCATACTTTTTTTTTTTTAAAGGGAGCATTACTATATACATATTCTCTTTCCACTCTACCCAAGTTAAAGAGAGATAAGGAAATGAGCGGGAGTAAGTTAAAACCTTGTTTAGTCCGACCTCTTTAAATTCCAACTTAGATTCCCTGGAAAAACAACAACACCAAAAAAAACAACAGAACAACAGTAATAAGAAAGAACAAAGAGGAATAGCAGCACACCCTAAATACTGCAGCCCTGCACAAGGACAAGGAATGCGCGTACATCAGGGGGTGTGCACAAACACACACATGAGAGGAGGCACATCTGTTCCCTCCTGATCAAAGAGAAAACACTGTCTCAATACAAAGTTGCTCAAGGACGTTTTGACTTGCCCTGCTGGGTACTTCAGACTTTTCAAACATTGTTTGTACAGCTTGGAAAGCGCATCCATCTCAGGATACTTGTCTGCGTTTCAAGCGCGCTAAAGGCACAGCTCAGCCGAGCTCCTGCACGCCCCCGCTGCTGGTGCCACCTTTTAAACACATCAGTGCAAGGGGAAAACCAGCAGGTCACCTTCTGCTCTCCTCCCCCAGACGTTCAAAAGAGCATCCATCGATCGGCACCTGAAAGCAACAGTCGGACTCAAAAATAACCTGCTCCTCCTCTGCCCCCGGCCGCAGCAAACAGCCCGGACCGGCCCTGGTATGGGACAGAGCTCCGGAGCAAACACATGGCCAACATACACAACTGCAGGCTGAGAAGCTCAGGCACCATCTACCAAAAAAAAAGGTCCCTGAGGAAATGCTTGTAGACTGCCAGGATGTTTTACAGCACAGCCGTACCCCGTTTTTTCTGCTGCTCCCAGAAAACGGAAGAAGGGGATGAGACCCACGCTCACAGGAGCAGGAGGGGAACGTGACCAACACTCATAATCATGGCAGGAAGACAGTGAAGGCTTTTCTTCGACAATTTGCAATTGCTTGGACTGGACTTCTGAGATTAAAAAAAGCCAAAATTTAAAATTGCCAATTTGGGATCAATAAAACTGCCCCCAAAACAGTTAAGGAGAGCAATTGCTTCAATAGCTCTCTGTCCTTCCCAGGAGATCCAGAAGTTATTTCTCCCTTCTTTTGCAGAGGTCTGACCTCCTAACCCAGCATGGGACAGCTGGCAAGGTGGGACCCAGGCCCAGCAGAGAGAAAGCAGAGAGGAACAAACCAGGGACAGCTAAAACACAAAAGTCCACCCATGCCTCACTGGGGTCAGGCACATCCCCCAGATATCCAGGCTTGAGTTCCAGGGGATGATCACTTGGGGAGCACAAATTCCTCAGTACTGCAAAATGCTTTGAGGATTAAAAGCAGCAGTGATATGCCAAGTATCATAGCTGGAAGTAAAGACAAATGCTGCAACAAGAGCAATAAGCCACCTGCCAGCTGTCTTTTATATTAAAATATTTCAGTGTTCTTAGAGCTGCTTAATTTCCCATCTTGCTCCAAGTCCAGAGGAACTTTGTGGGCTGCTAGCTTCGCCATGCAATAGTGACATCGCTCATTATTTTTAAAATAGATTTAGAAGCTGTGATCACAACCTCAATCTGAAAGTATGCACTGGTTTTTAGTATAATGTGGCCCTTTGCCGTCTCCTGCAAATGGGTTTAAAAGCAGTGGTGGAAACAATGTGTGCTTAATCTGAATGTAGACTGCAGAAAGGTTGCACACTCAAATATCCTGTTTTATGCAGTATCTGGTTGTATTTTAAAACACTTTTTAGAGACTTGGAGCTAGTTGAGGTCACAAACAATCACATACAGATTAGAAAAGGGAAAGAAGCTGGGGGGAGCAATGGGGAGCCCACTCTGAAATAGGACACTCTAAATATCACTTAGTATTTCTTTAAAATAAAAACTGCTTGAAATAGTAAGCTTCAGAGAAACAATAAATGCAGAGGTGGTTAAAGAGTTTTTATTCAAATAAAGTCTTGCCCCAGGAGATGGAAGTAGAGTCTTGAAATACAGAGATAGGATTTTACATGTGCTAAAAGCATCAGTGTGCCACTTTTTGGGGAAAAAAAAAGTGGGGGGGGAATACCTTCGTTGTTATACATGACAAAATAGCAACTAAATGTTTGCTTTGATCCCAGCGCGTAAAGGGTGAAGCTTTTAGGCAAGGAGCGGCAGGTGATCTCAGCTCTTCTGCAAGTCCTAATGCTCCTAAAAGCCACTCTTCCAGTTTCTGTAATTGGGCATCAGTAGTTAATGTAGTATTGACTGCATTACATGCTCCTGTGCATCCTCTCACTAATGCCAATTGCATCACCTTGTACATTTACCATATTGCTTAGCCAATAGCTGTTAAAAGCAATCCAAATCATGAATCATATAGGAAACTTTTAGCAAGACACGACATCCAAAGGAGACAATTTACAGTTGAGTTAATCTGGGTACATTAGCGAGACATGGATTCAGGAAGACAGACCAATTTAAGTTACTTTGGTTTTACCCTTTATTGCTTTGTATAGGCAAATGAATGGAAGGGCATGGAGTAAAAACAGATATAAAGGAGTCCTTTTCAAAACAGATCTCCATTCTGTGCAGACAGGTCAAAGGGTTTGAGACTGATGCTTATTGAGGCTTTCATAACCGTAACAGGGTACTTACAGAAATCATTTTCCACAAAGGAGTGTAAGGATAAATATATAATGGATCCTGAATAATGTTCAGTACCCATCCTCACTGCAAGTACATTAATGCAGAAACGTGGCTGCTCAACATTATCTAAGGCATGGCCTGTCCAGGAGTCACCTGCCACCAGGAATGCCAGGAAGAGGCTCCACACAAGGTCCCAGGCAGGTCTGCTCATGAGCTCAAGGCAGGAGGTGCTCTGGAAATGACACCAAGGCTCACCTGCTCAAGCCAGTCCTCTGCCCAAACATCTCTACCACATCACTTGTGAGCACACAAAAAGCCCAATCTTCTCCTCCCTACCTGCCTTGAAGAGACTGCATCTTTTCGAAAGGTATAGCCATTTCTCTGGAACGGAAGGAAAGGATACAAGCGATAAAGAGATGTTGCTTAACCCACTTCAGCTGCAAGGTAGACCCAACCAGGAAAGAAATCAGGAGCGAGTTCCCTCTGAAAAAGTACATTTTATAGAACAATTTCACAGTGGATGCTTGACCAAAAGATGCATAGCAAATTGACATAGCCCCTTTCTGCTGTTCTGATCAAACTCTGTAGCATCAGTCAAATAGAGATGGGGAAAAAGAAAGAAAAAAGGACAGCTAGGAAGTGTGTTGTTCCCTCAGCTTTTATGGGTAGGGAGTCATTTGTAGTATTTGTGGAGGGGAAAAAAAGTGGTAAAGGAAATCCAGGAGAAATAATGGCTCATCAGCCAAAAACTTTACAAAAGAAAAACTGAACCGCATCCTTAAATATTGGATCCCAAAATACTGGAAACTCTGGTGCTCTAAGCCTAGTTTAAAAAAAGATCATGATTCCCCTTTGAAAAGCTTCCAGAAGTCCCTTTGAAAGAGTTGCACATACAGGGAAAATGCCAAAACAAAACATTTTCACTAGCTGATCAATTTAAACAGCTGTGGTAAAGCTGCAGCCACTGGCACCATCATTAACAATTTAAAGCATGGCTGCTTTTGTCTTCCTTCCCAGTTACATTCTCATTATGCCTTTTTATTTATTAGAAACACAGTCCTCCGGAATACATTTCTGTATCTCAGATCCATAATAAACCAAGTAGGAACATCCCTGGCTTCTACTCAAATGGATGTTGGCGAGAGGGTTAATTGTTTAATTCTGGTCCAAGTTCTCTGCAGTTCAGTCATGAATATGCAACAATCATCCACTTTTTCTTTAAGAAAAACTAAAACTGTTGATATAAATTCTTTTAAAAGAAGACAAATAATACTTTCGCTGCCCAAATCACCCTTTCAGAGTTTGATTAGCACACAAGGAACTCTGAACATTGATGTAAAGAATTCAAAAATGTTCAATGAAACTTAAAAACCAGCTAAATTTGGAGAAGAGCATCTATTATCTGCTTCGATATGGAATGTAAGGATAAAGTAGTTTGCAAGAACATTCACTAGAGAGTTGAGCATCTGTTTGCATGGATAGCACCCCACATTGTGCTTGGAAGCTTGGGCTTGGGGAGTCATCCCACTGGAGGACAGAGAAAACACACACACAGAACTAAAAGAACAGTAGCTGTGGTGAATTCTTCTCAGATAGGTTTAATTATGTTAATCTAATAGTGAACAACTTTCATTTCAAAACGCCCTTCCCTCCACCCCCACGTCTTCAGTGAATAGGAGCTACATTCACTGAATAAATCATTCCCTGGCAACAGTTATGCACATTATTGAAGTTGGGGGCAGTGATTTCTATACGGTTTAAAACTATGTCTATGTATTCTAAATTATGACAATTCTGTCCAATTTTTAAAAGATATAGCCCCATTGGAGTTTTATAGCTCAGCATTTAGCAGCATCTGCAGTGCCTTCTTTATTCTTGTACTGCAACACTTAATGCTTGATGCCATTATTCTGATTTTGAATTGATTTCAAGTACAATACCTTATTTGCCATAAACTTTCATATTCTTTACCTAAGTGGGACTCCTCGCAGATGCAATCAGTCATAATGCTAAAAGAACAGTTTGCCTTTAGCAGAAATGTTCATGCTAATGACAGCGAAGCAAAACTTTGAGCAGCAAGCACATTTCCAAAGAGAATAAAACCATCTCTAAACACAATGCCTGAAAACCTTAAGAAAGCTTCCAAATGAAATCAATTAATCCTCCAACCATGATAAATTTCTTAACCATTTAAGAAATGTATTTCAGACTCTGCTGTGACCCTTTATCACCCGACCTAATGGATTACTTTATTAATAATGCACTGCTCTTAAAAGGAATTTTTCTGAAGATTCTACCATAAGAGAGCATTTTTGGCATGGCTATGACAAACAGGCTGACATGTTCACGTTGTATTTATTAAAGATAATAAAATTTAACACTAACTCCAAAGAAGACAAATTATGTTCTGCTGCCAGGGCATCAAGTACACTTTCTACTGCATTAAACCAAAATTAGAGCAAACTGATTTCCAAGAACAAGCTGCTTCCTTTGCCCTATTACCCAAGCTGAAAAATGTCCTTACACTGTTTCAACGCTTGTTATGTCAACCAGGCAATTATCACATGTCAACAGCATCTGGGGATGAAGTGCAATGACATCCTACCCGGATTCTTCAGCCATCTAGTCTGAACAAACACCAGGAACTATTTGATCCCCTGCTATACTCCTATACAAAGCAGTTTGCTCCTCTTAGGCCTGCTACCTCCTTTCACTCCTTCCCATTGGATGGGATTTCTTTAAATGGTATCTAGGTTAGCAGTGCTCCAACTACAGCAGCCTCCATTCCTTGAACAGGTTTAGGCCATTACTTCACTACCCCACAGCAGCCTCCATTCCTTGAACAGGTTTAGGCCATTACTTCACTACCCCATGTTTCTGCCACGCTTCCACATTTGCTATTTCAAGGGCAGAGGGCATCTCCAGGAAGAGCTACCTCTAGCTCCACACTCAGTCAGCTTTGGAGAAACAGTCCAAATGGTTTATTGGTCCTTTATGGCCAAACCGAGTCTCATGTTCTGCTGCCAAACGTGCTCCAATTTTATTTAGAATGCTTCTTTGACAACTTTTTATCTCCTCTTCATAAACAAGTTAACCCATTGCTGTTATTCTGAGTTACAAAAGGACACTGTACCATGAATTAAAGCCAGTGCAAACCCCTAAAATCACAGCAAAACCATATGTGTGAAGATCAAGCCCTCAAAAAAACAACAGGTAACTCAGCTAAATAGGCAAAAGTAAGGTCTTTGGTAACCTTTATAGGTCAGCTTTTGAATAAGCTGATGTCTGGGAAGATGTGTAGGGATTCTTCATACATGATAAGCTAGACACCGGTGGACCATGGAGAAGGTCCAAGGTAGAGTGGCACAGGAGATAAAAAGGAAAAAGAGAGAGCTTCAGGAACATTAGGCAACAGAAAAGTTAAATCCCATGTCTCGTGAGGAAAAGCCACCGTGCCACCTCCCTTTCTTTCTCTGCATGACTCCTCAACAGGCACACCTGAGAAAGGTATGCTGAAAGGAAAACAAAAGACACCAGCAGCACGCAGAACAGCTCTTCCTCCTGCTGGCACAATGTCTGCCTGCTGCATTCTTGCGCGTATCATGACTTTTATCCGCGGAACAGGACTGCCTGGACCTGTGTTGCTGGAGATAGGTGCCTCTCCATATCCATCTACCCATCTATAGGTACCTCCATATGGCAGCTGGCACAGTCCCTTGTGAAGCCAGCCCACAGCCCTGCTGTCCTGGCAGGGCACTGTGGCACAAGTCCTGTCACTGACATGATACAATCCATTTCTCTGCTTTTCCAATTCCAACTGCTGTGGCTTTTTTACCTTCTGTGTGGGGCAAGATGGGCTCTCACACAACAGGGAACCCAACTGCTGCTACTAATCCAGTTTCCAATTACCTAATATTCATTGCCCCAAATACCTCCCCATCAACCTTAGACCCATTCTCCAACCCCAATGCACACAACCACTGAGTATCCGTATTTTCCTTTTCATTTTTAAAGAAATGATGACATTTTCTTTCTAGGTACATGTTTAATGGAGCCCTCTGATATTTTACTCAGCCTACTCTTGTGATCTGTTTAATCAGAGTTCTGCTCAAAAACACAAAGGACCCGTGATTTGGGGGGCTCCTGTCTGTGCAAACATCGGGATGAACAGGCAGCTGATCAGTGTTTTTACAAGTGCACACACACTCCACAATTTGGTTGAAGGATGCCATGTCTGGTTAACACAGCACAAGTTAGCTGAAAAGGAAACTTTCACCCCCCACACACATAACAAAGGGCCGTGATTTCTATTAGTGCATTTCATACCATACATGCTGATTACCAGGCTGTGCTTCATTGTTAGCAGAGATTACAGCTGGGATAAGCTGCAGCTTTTTCCTAATTGCTATTATGATGACTGAATTTTTGTTTTGTGTCAAGCATTATTCACACATTATACTCCAAAATTTGATCCCTCTATGATGCATTATTGATTCCATGCAGGCAATCATACTGCCGCCAATGTGAAGAATTAATTTGGGCTATTCTACTTGATTTGCATTGCTCCATCATAGCAGAACATAGTTCTGTAGGGAGGCACAAATTGAAAAGGGATATTTAACAAAATACAGAAAATGCTGCCGCCCTTTAAAAGAGATGAATCCTAAGGAGTGGGAAAAAAACCCCAAAAAAACCCAAACCCAGCACAACACATGTGGTCCAGCAAGAAATAAGGTCAGTCAGCCAAATTCATCTTAGTCAGAGGAAGGTTACAAGAGTAGCCTTATGCCTCTAATAAAGTAAACTAGCTTGCTTCAACTTATATTGCCAAAGAAAACAACTGAACACCTCTGAGAGTGACACTGCTTCAAAGCCTTTGAAACCCTGTTAGCTTCATTTGTTTTCCCAGCATAAGCAATACTCAAGCACTTAGCGTGTCTTTTATCCACAGGCCAGTCAACTGCAAAGCTGATCTAGAAGATGTGTAACAGATGCTCCACATCTACTCTTTTTTTTTTTTTTCAAGTTCTACTGTGTTAACAAAGGAACTTACAGTATCTTAACAGAAATAAAGCCCATGATTTAGGTTTTTTTTCTCCCCACAAATAAGATTATTTCACAGTTTTGAGATGCCAACTTAATTAGCACGGAATAAATTCAGAAGGGCATGACATTTATACAGGGACTTTGATCTCACATCGGTCAACTCTTAGTCCAAATCTGACTGAATCTGCATACAAGGGGGCACTGACAGTAATGCATTTTTGCTTGGTCTCATATTTTAAAGATGTCAAGTCTTTGTGAAAAGCCTACCTTTTTTTTCATTGTCCCAAATGCTTCATGAAACGAAACCTCACATGCCATCCCAGAAACTAGATTCATATTCTACATGCGTGAACATGCCAGAGGGAGAATTTCAGAAATCAAACTTACAATAAGGTAAGACCTCAAAATGCTAGGTCTAAAATACTCCCTTTTTTGGGAGGCAAGGAAAGGAGAGATGGAAGAGAAACTTTAGTAGAGACTTCTGGCCTTTCAATAGTCAAGCCTCCCTAATTATTCTCCAGTGCAGTACTAATTCAGTTGTAAAATACTAGAAGACAGATATGGGTTCTGGAATAAAAATAATATAATTTTAACTTAATAGCACTGAGCAGCTTTCAGCAGTAGTCACAAAATACAGTTAGCATGACTCCAACACAGGAAAGTAAGTGACTTTGAATTACAAGTTATTTTTCTCATAAATATTTTAAAAAGCAATATATATATTAAAGTAAAATCAATGCTACTGCCAAAATGTCCAAATTCCAATTTCTCCAAGCTCTTTTGCTCCCTGTGAAAAGCTATTTCCTGTCTACAGTCTTAAAAATATTCAGCAACTTCTCTTATTTTCAAATGGCAACAGCCTATGACCTTTTTTTTTTAACACTTAAAGAGGTTCCTGAAATAAATTTTCAAAGATCAGGGAAATCCATTACATGGCCCACTTCATCCATTTATACAGGAGGAATGAAATAAGGAGATAATAGGTAGAAATGCCTGTTAAAAGTTAAGATGCAGTTCCCACTTTCCATGCACAACGTTCCACCAAGGTCCTTGGCAAGAGGCAGCGCCATGGTTGGAAGTCCATGTGCATGGCTGCAGAAGCCTTCTGCTCTGCCTCAGTTTTAATCCTTGCTTTCAGTGTACGAGCTATGAGGGAAGACCTAAGCCACAAAACAGCCTCAGCTAAAAAAAAACCAAACAAACCTCATTAAAAAAGTTGTGATTGAACTTACCACCTGCATCCCAGAAACTACTGATGACTGAGCAGTTAAGTTGCACAGCCTGGCAGGCAAGGTGCAAAAGATAGCATCAGGTCATTCAGGCTGCTAACTAACACTGATCTTCCAAACATCAATTTGTTCCCCTTAAGCATCCTGGATAAGGACTAGTCAGCTTAAAAAAATAAGCATAAGTGAAATCCTAAAATCAGTCAAGCTCTCCTTCAGCTTCATTCATGAAATCACATCCCAAATGAACCTCCACTTCTGCTATTAAAAGAAGGGAATAAATTCTTAGAATAAACCAACGCTCTTTTTTTGCCACAGAGTGTTATTAGCTTATTGTCATTATGTTTATAGCTATGAAGAAAAGCTGTGAGAAACAGATATTAAAGGCACACATTAAAGAGACCTAAATGGCATGCAAATGAAAGGGAAAGAAAAATCTCAAAATTAGATTTACAATAAAAGCTGTTAAAACAAACAGGCTAAAATGGATATATTAGAGTAATTTGTAGAAAGAAAAATCTACATAGATATTTAAAAAAAATTAAAAATCAAGCTCTTTCTGCTATGTCCCTCAGCAAACAGAGCCTAGAGTAAACGCTTCTTGGCTGTCCGATCATGTCAGAGATGAGATTAAAAAAAAATAAAGAGCAAGCATGCTTTTACCTACACAAGAGAAAAACATCAGAAGCTCGGAGCAGAACACTGTGAAATGCACAGCGCACATCTGTTTCAAAACTATTTATTTCTACATTAGCAGCACGCAGAAGACACCGAGCACAGGCTTACACAATCTCAGCCCACCTACCGTCCTCCTTGTCCAGCACCATCATCTCCGCAATCAAGAAAAGTCCGGGCACAGATGCTTCTTCTGCAGCAGCCTCCGCTCAGGGGAGAGGAGAGCAAGTCTCTGGGAACACAAATGAGCTACGGTACAGCTGATCGTCCTTTAGCAGCAAGTGAGCTCTAATTACCCAGTTGTCCAGCTTTTAACCTAGATTGCACTCAGTTAGAATTACACTCAGAAATAAAGCGCTTTGCAGACACAAAAGCAGTCTCACCTACTTTTGTGCCTCAGAATTGCAAGGAACTAAAATTGCAATTTAGAAAGAAGGGGGATCAGAGCTGTTTCTTTGGTTCTCACCTTCTAAATGGCTCAATTTACACAGTATAATCTATTTTAATGTAATTGCCTTTGATAGCTCATAACCCTGGCTGTTGCAACTACACAGCTTTCAGCCTTATAAAGTGTTTTCCCTTTGGATTTAAGCTGAATCTAAATCCGAAATTACATTCAGAGAGGCTAGAATACCTAAGCCCGACCAGCGCTGCCTCTGCCTCTCAATTGGTGAGCCTTGCACACTTGCGATGAATAAATGCACGCGTTTCCCAGGGCCCCCTCCGGAGCTCCTGCCGGGATTTCCTGGCGGAGCGCGGCTTCCCGGCTCAGCAGCACCACCTGCAGCCCGCCCGGCCCCCGCCCAGGTGCCGCGGGGCCACCTGCGCCGCCGCCGCCGCTGCTTTCCGCTTTCTGCTCGGCGGGGCCGGGCGCGGGGGATGCTCCGGCTCTGCTCCGGTCCCGCTCCAGCTCTGCTCCGGTCCCGCTCCGGCCCCGCTCCAGTCCTGCTCCAGCCCCGCTCCAGCCCCACTCCGGTCCCGCTCTGGCTCTGCTCCAGCCCCGCTCCTGTCCCGCTCCAGCCCCGCTGCTCCGGCCCCGCTCCGGTCCCGCTCCAGCCCCGCTCCTGTCCCGCTCCAGCCCCACTCCGGTCCCGCTCCAGCCCCACTCCGGTCCCGCTCCAGCTCTGCTCCGGTCCCGTTCCAGCCCCACTCCGGCCCTGCTCCGGTCCCGTTCCAGCTCTGCTCCGGCCCCGCTCCAGTCCTGCTCCAGCCCCGCTCCAGCCCTGCTCCAGTCCTGCTCCAGCCCCGCTCCGGCTCTGCTCCAGCCCCGCTCCAGCCCCACTCCTGTCCCGCTCCAGCCCCACTCCGGTCCCGCTCCAGCTCTGCTCCGGTCCCGTTCCAGCTCTGCTCCGGCCCCGCTCCCGTCCTGCTCCAGCCCCGCTCCAGCCCCGCTCCTGTCCCGCTCCAGCCCCGCTCCCTGCGAGCGGGGATTGTGTCTGGCGCCACGCAGCAGCTCGGGCAGGTCACAGGCTCTCAACTCTCCGCAGCTGATACCGGCTGAGTTACGCCAGCCCCGCTGCTCCCAGCTACATTTCACCCATCTCTGGTGACCTAAAACTTGATACTAATTTTCTGCACAAACATTTCGGGTTTGTTTTCACACGTTGGTGTTAGTTTCAGGGTGTACTCCGGAGAACGCAGCTCCATTTTCGCTAGGTCGATATTAAAATGAATTTTCCTAATCAAAAGCGATACAAACACTTAACAGGTTTGCTCCACTTTTCAGAAATGCCATCAACGCTCAAATACAAAGTGACAAGTTGGGGGTCCATGTCTTTTATCCTACATCCTGCAACTCTCATTCCTTTTTCGGACAAGTCATCTGTTGTCTCCAATGGCTCTCGCAAGGATTGTGGGATCAGACACTTCATTACCAAGATCAACAACACCGTTTCACTCATCTCAGTCTTTTAATCTGAGAAAACATTTCATTTCTGCTTTAATGATACTTCTTCCTCCCCTTTACAACTGATACAACGGTACTCTAAAGAGCATGATAGCAGGCTCAAGTTATATATCCTTAGTACTGATTTTTAATTAGATTCCTTATCCCCAGCTGAAGTGGCTTTTCCTTCCCCCTTCATTCACAATACTCAATCCTAACAGTCCTTGAGAATATTTGATGTTAAATGTATCGGTTTACATTGAGCTGTTTTCATCCAGTGCTTCCAACAACTCCTGTTTCCTAGTGATACTAGTTCGCAAGTGCTGAATATGTATTTTAGCGTAAGAGTGCAACCACCATAAATAATCACTTTCTTTTAGGAAGTGTCACAAGCTAGAAAGGAGGAGGACTTTATCCCAAAGATTAAAGTCTAATAGTTAAAAGGATCCACGCAAAAACTAACAAAGCCACAGCCTTTCTTAGATTTGAGGCACTTTACCGCTTCCAATACACTATTGGCCTCCATCAGAAAATGATGAACTCCAAAAATGTTCCATCTTTCTGTCTGTGTTCTTTTCAACCCTGCCACCTTCAAAAATGACAGACTTACCCCAAAATATATGGTACATTTCAACTTCCACTGTTTGGTAACTACAAGAAAGGCAAGGTTTTGATAAAAATGAAGTTAGCCATTGTCTGTCACAGCTGACTTCTGCAGCAGAGCAAACTAGCAGACATAATGCACTCATGAAAAAATATGCAGTACCGGATCAATGTGCATTTTATTCCTTTACTGCTCCATCATGTCATAGAGGCTGGATTACTCCCTGTGCAAACAGATTTTTTTAAACACTTTATCTGCTTACTCATTTCACACACCAACAATTAAAAAAAAAAAGTTTTCTAACCCCCAACACATTTGTACAGCAATTTAAGTCAACTACAATTAACACAATCTGTTGGAATTAATCATGCTACCTGATGTCAGTTTACTTTTTTAAGCAGAAATCTGGTCTTTGCGATCAAAACATTTACGTATTTCAGAAATATCTTAGCTCTCATTATCTTGAAATATATAAATGCGCTGCACGGTGCGTAGGTTGGCTTGCCCACAGCAAATTCTTCTGTGATTTACACAGTGGAACTCACTAAAATGAGAGCCTTGAAGTTTTTCTCTCTCAAGCTTTCTCTCCCCCACCCCTCTCGTCCCTCTTCTCTCAGTTGCTAACATTTGTTCGGGGAAGATACCTGCCAGAGTTCCACTGTGAACCGGTATTTTCTAATATCAAGTCATGTTGCATCAGTCAAGTTATATTATGTCACTTCAAACATACAAAATGCTGTTACCTCCCTGACATAACTTGACGTGATGCCACAACACATCAAGTCAGAAACATTATTATTGTTGTTATTTTTTCAGTCTGCCCCTTCATCCTCAATGATATCTGTGAAGACCCACAGAAAAGTATCACTGAGTCTCTGCTACTTCTCGGCACCACAGAGCGTGCTTGCCAAGGAAGCTTTTTGCTCACAAACCCGGAGTGGAAACCCAAACCCGCAGTTCCTGCAGCGCTGGGGCAATCCTGGCCTCACACTGGGGCTGGCACACAGCCCTAAGGCCCCAAGCTGAAAGAGTGGGCAGCTGCCCCTGAGGCCAATGGCCATGGCCCAGCTTCCCAAGTGGCCTTCAGGGGTGCAAGAGCAAGAGTCTCATATCTACAAGGCAGCAAGTGTCCTCCTTGCCATGCACCAGCACTTCTGGGAGGGGTAATCCTGAAATCCTGCCTTCTCTGTGCAGTAATAACTATGAATACCCCCACCGCTGCCAGAGACCTCAAAAGAAGAAAACCCCTCAAAGAAAAACTCTACATGGCAAAGCCTCTTAAATCAAGGGGAGAATTGGATAGTAGCCACAACGCTGGGATTTTTAGATGGTAAAAATCAGACTGGCTTCTGGGAAAAAGAAAAATAAAAGGGGAAAAAAAAAGGCCATTTATGGGAGTAAAACAGACCCATTTTTATTAACAAGCTCATTCAAGCTTGATTTCAAAAGGAATTGGTTTAGTTAGCAAAAGCTTCCATTTTAGTCCATTTGTAACCTATGCAGGTCCAGCATCCCCTTTTAACATTCACAGATGAGCGGGCAAGTGGAGCCCATTTGAATCAGGCAGAAAGAAACTTAAAAAGGTAAAATGACCTCTTCATAAAAAGAGTTTCTTCTCTGAGTCTCACCTTCTGTCCCCTATTTCTCCAGGGCATCTTTAAAAGTGACCATAATTTCCCCTCGAGCATAACTACTCCATCAACAGCACAGGAGATTCCTAGGCATTACTGCACCTTGTTGCTCTGATCTCCCTCTTATCAGGGGTTTGTTTCCTACTTTGCTCCTTTTTTTAAGTGCACCCCGCACTAATTTCCTCTTTACCTCTCCCATCGCCACCATTATTCCCTTCTATACACAGCCGCTCATGAAATCTCCTGTTAGGAGGCTGTTGAGAACTGTCTGGATAATCAAGGGTTCTAGTTTCATTTCCTTACAGCACCGTCAGGCCGGCCCCGAGCTCCTCGTGTTTAATGAGTACGTCTGAGACACTTGAAAGAGCCCAAACACCCCTATTAGGAAACCCTCTTCAGATCTCGGTGTCTCCTCGCAGCTCACCTGTGCCTCTCGCCCCTGCAATGGAGGCAGCATCCTGCTGGCAGCCTGTCAATCACACGGAAACAGACACGGGCTGGCAGGCACCCCCCGACAGAGTCACCGGCATGAAGACATCACCCGGTTATTATTATTAAGGGGTATTAATACAGACGTTAAGAGCCCTTCCTCCCTTTTCCTCCAGCAGCCGAGCAAAATTCAGGGGACTCTCGCAACGCAGGTTACCCCTGAAAGTGAGGTCGGACAGAAACACAAACCGTGTTTCACACACCAGTAAGATTTAATTCCTCGGTCATTACTTAACCTTTCTACCTACGTGCACAGGGGGCGAGGGATGAGAAGAGTCTTCCTACTGTTCTCTCTCACTGACCAGTCAGATAAGTTCATTTCCTCTTCTCCAACACACGCGCTTTCCACTGGAGCACTACAGACCCCATTAATAACACTACACCAGTTTGCTTCAGAGGGCTTCAAGAAACTGGAGGAAAAAAAGATGCTGGGAGAGGGATTCTCCGAGGGCCCAGAGGCATGTGAGGAGCGTGCAGCGAGCTCCCTCCCCACGCACCCCTCGGAGCAGCGAGCATTTAACCTTGCGGTTGTCAGCGCTCCGGCCCCCTCCCACACGGCCGCCCGCTCCGGCCAGCCCGGCACCGCTCTCCGTGCCCCGTCCCACTCGGCGGTGTCGCGGCGGGCAGACTCTCCCCGATCCGAGGCAGAAACTCCAGATCAAAAGACAAGGGGAAGGGGAAGGAAAAGGGGTAGAGGGGAGGGGAAAAAA
>VYZP01008707.1:92999-102999 GCA_013400635.1 Hypocryptadius cinnamomeus | reverse complement strand
GTTTCCTTAGGCAATGCATGAGCTGATCCATTAATCCATTTGGCTTTATATATCAGGAAACTAATATTAGCTCAGCTCATCTATTAGCTTTTATTTAGGTCCCACCATGTTGCCTTTTTTTGGACTTTTCTTCAGGCTGGTTCCCCTTGAGGGGAGACAGAAAATTTTTGATAGATTTCAGGGGGGATAGTGCTGCACATCATCTCATGGAACTGTCACATCCTCAGTTCCCCATCTTCACATTCACCCCTGTCAAGATACCCATCCTTAAACTTGCCCGTCCAGCAATTCTACCCACTCTCTTTAAGGCATCTTGTACACATTGCCTATAGCCAAGGGGGTCAAAAACCCCACAAGCACCTCCTCTTCAACCCTACAATAAACCAAACAAACCCATAGCTTAGACTGCTTGGCAACAAACAATAAATAGGATTGGGAACATAAAGTTGTGTTTCATTAGTGCAGTATGTTTTTCTGTGAGTACACACATATAAGGATAAAAATGCTTTCAAGCTTTGTAACACAACAAACCCTGTTAATTTTCTGGTTTTTAATTTCCACTCTGTGGCACATACTGCACCCACAGGAGCTTGGTCCTTCTAACTCCATGAATCTGGGTGTTTTTTTTTTTTTCTTCCTTTGAAGTAACACAGCAGCACTTGAAAAATGCTGACCCCGGAGAACATCGTGCATCAACTCATTTCTGATCATGCTTTTGGTCCTTGAGCCCATTCCTTTTCTCACTGTGGCCAAGGAGACTTTTGGGTGCAAAGCCAGAATTTCAAGATCTTGGTATGCAACTCTTGAGCCTTAATTCTGAGCTTGCCACAGGCATGGTGTGGTTTAATCTAAGCACAGACCTACTGAGTGGCAGAAGTTTGTCTGCATGCACTGGAGCTCAAGGTCACTGTTGGGATACCAAGGGTAGAACAGGAAGAAACTGAGGGAACAGAGGCTGACTTTGGTATCGTTCCTCAGAAATGATGTTTGTACTTGATCCAGTAAAGGTGGGGTCACTGGACATGAAAAAGACCCGGAGGGAAAAATCAAGAGAGAATTTTGCACTTGTGTAGGCGCATGAGAGAGCGTCACACAAGGGAGAAAAACAATGCCAAAACCACCAAAACATTGAACTCCCAAACACACATCCTGCAGTTTGAACAGTCTGCTGCAATCCTGCAGTTACAGTCATGGGCATTTTTAGGTTTACAACTTTAATAAGGTGAAGAGACAAACCCCAGTGTAAAAGTTCCCACTCTACGTAAATTACTTTTTCTAGTGTGGTGAAGCATTGTCCTGCGTTTGTTTCCATTATATCTGCTTAGAGAGTTATTTCAGAGGAGTGAGAAAGTTTCAGTAATTTTTGAGCCTCCTTCACCCAGTAGATTAAAAATCTCATACAAAGAATTTCACCACACTTATTTTTTTTTAATACCTTGACACTAGAAAAGAACAGCTAGATTACTCCTTTAGAAAGCACTTGTGTAGGCAACTGGCCCTGTAACAAGTTACTGGGAAAACTGGACATGGATCAGTGTCTGGGAACAAGGCTCAGCTCCCCAACCCTCCATTCTGTGGAACAAAGCACTGAAACAGCTCGCTGCTGGAGGAGGACCAGACAACACCATTGCTGAGGTCCCTGATGGGCACTGGTTTTCATTCAATTGTGGTGCCTCGCACACTCCCTGCCTGGGCAGCTCTGAGGAGCCATCACGCTCAATCCTGCAGAAACCACAGAGAAAAGGGAACAGCTGTGCTCTGCCTAGGGAAGTTTCTGGTCTCATGCTAATTCCTGCTATTCCTAGTGCGTGAGGGAAGAGGGACGCGGGAATAAACACATCTTTGTGCAGCCAGAGCTTGGGCTCACACCTCTGGGTCTAACTTGAGGCTCTTGCTCACTAGCTGCTCGTACTTTTTTCCTTTTTGCTTGAGCACCAGCAAGAGAAAATGAAGTTTCTTAAGAACAACGCCCCATTCTTATTAAATTGCAAAGTCCTCAGTATACTTAAGTCAAGCCTTTAGCAGACCCGTGAGGTTTCATATTATCCCATGCTTGAATGAGGCAAATGACTGGAGCAAAAACCAGCTGATGACATAAAAGCATTCTTCTACTTTCAGTCTCTCTTAATTAAGGGCTTGGTTAATGTTTCAGTGTTGGGAATTATAAAGTTTCATCAGGGAGGTGAATATGTTTTTTATTTTATCTTTCAGCTGACAGGATTAAAAAAAATAATAAAATAAAAAAGGAAGGTGATTAAGTCACATGTGCCAGTCAGAATACCACAGTGAAGCAGCACCAGGCCATACCAAAGACTACCCTGCACATGAAGAATTTAGCAGTTGTTTTCAAACTCAGATTTCTCAGCAGATGAGACTTTTATCTGCCAGTTTGACACATAGGTTTTATTTCTCGAATTCGCACAAATAACCGAGACAATTTGCACAGGTCTGTACTAAATTAGCTGCAAAACATCTCTATTTTTACCCATTTCAGAATCACTTGCACCTACCTTGCTGGTGTGAGAAGAGAATGACCATGGGCCTGACCTCATACCACAATTCAGCAGCCCTGTAAAGGAGGAAAATCACAAGTGCTCTGAAAAGTTATGTTCACACAGAACATGGGTGGCAGTTCAAAAGACCACTTAAATACATACCTGAGATCTACAGACCTCAATTATTTCTAAACTCTGGCTTGCTCTACTTCTCTGCCTATGCATTGTGAAAATAAATCACTCAATTCTGTTACTATGTTTTACGTGAAATGAATGTTAAATATTTTCATAAATATAGGCTCTCCCTTAATAAAGAAAACTGTGTATTAAAAATACAGCATTTCCTTTGATAGAAGAAAATGGGAAAGCTTCAAAAATAAAACCTCCAGAGAATATAGACTGTAACTTTAAGCCATTAGGCTTTACAATCTGTAATGACCTTTTAGAGAAATTTACAGTGGATGAATTAGTTATTCAGAAGTTGTGCTGCTGCTCTCCATAGGAAGAAGTTAAAAGGATTTTTTTTTTTTTTTTCCAAAAATAAAAGTAGCAAGACCTGAATTTTTGGACTGTTTCTTGTTTCATAAGAAATTTAATGGGCAGATTCTGCACGTCTCATGTCCAGAACAGCTCAGCTGCAATGGAATCCATGAAGTTTCTTTCTACTTGAGAAACTGGTATCAGGAAGGTTTTGTGAGTGGATACAAACTGCTGGGGGGTGAGGTTGACACTGCAGAGCTGCCAGTGTCCCCCCAGCACCCACACGGGCAGGGAGAGGTCTAAGGACCCAAGTGAACAGCTCTAGAGGAGGCCCAGACATGGAGCTGGGACAGGCTGGATTTCCCTGGGAAAGCATCAATAGAGGAGATGCTTTCCCAATGGAAGCCTCCTTTATCCTTCCACCTCTCAAAACTCTCCCAGGCTCAAGTGAGATGTGTTCTTCCATTTGTACGGTCCACCAGGTCTCAACAGTGATGTAAGATTTCAATCTGTATCAAACTGAAGTTCAGCAAAAGTTCAGGGATGCACCTGTAGCCCAATCTTTCTGAGCAAACCAACACATGGACTCTGACTCTGCCACCTCTTCACACAGCAGTGCCTGTGCAGAGTTTCTTTAATTCTTAACACACATATCCCAGCAAAAAGACACCTCCAAACTTGTGAATGAACTCTAGTGACAGTGTTTTCATAATGTCCCTCTCTTTCATCTGGATCAAGAATTGACTTTTCTGTATATTCTTCTCTACATCAAAGTTCATTGCTGCTGCAGTGTTCTCCTGCAGATAGTCCTGCCTTTTACTCCTCACCTTGGTAGAGGAGACAGACCTGAAAGACAAACCTGGCATCCCTATGTCTGCCTCAGTTGTTTCTGGAGGAATCCAATGAGACAGTGCCTGGTTCTGGGGTGAGACATGGAGCTCTTGGGCTTGTTGCCACATACTTTCTTATGATCAGAGCTTATTGCTCCCAGCCTGATGTCAAGCAGAGACTAAGCAAATGTGGGATGGGTGAACAGAGCCAGAGCTATGGAGCTGCCTTTTCATCATCTCTTACTATCAGCTCTTCTTTAAACTGCAGCAGCACACAGGGGTCCCAGTCATGGAGTTAGACCACAGCATATTGTCCAGAAAATCCCAGTGCCCTTCTTCACTAAGACAGCTTCTTGCTTCACTGCCTTGCACTAAAGAGACCAGGCAAAATTGACACAGAATAGTTGGAGATGGAAACACATGAATTGAAAAGATAAAATGCAATGTCAGTGTCATGTTGCTTTGTGATAACAACGCCCTAAGACACTGCCAGTGTCCCCTATGTTTTGTGGCTCCCTCTGTCTCTACTTGGCATGGATGACATTTGCCAGGTCTGCATAACATCATTCTAACAACATATCATCTAAAAATGTTGAGCCCATAGGAAAATGGCTGCTGGCACAGGAGCTGTAGGTGCACACAAAGGATATGGTGTGGCAGCTGAACACACAGCAACAGAGGAATTCCAGCTATTCCCATGTTAGGGAGGGTCTGTTGCACTGGGCTGTGTTTTGCACTTGGATTCATCAGCATCCAGTTCAATATGAATCTAATGGTGATCATCTTCTTGATTCATTAACGTGTGAGATGAGAAAACACATACATAAACCAGAGAGATTAGTATTTTGGTGTTAGTTTGTTTTAAAATAAATCCATGCTGAAATTCCAAGATTTCTCTCTGAATCCAAAGACAGAAACAAGTTCAATGAAGATGAAAGTTAGGGAAGATGTTCTGATAAAAGCAGGCAGGTGGAGGCTCTAATGAAGGCATACACTATAGTGCACATCTTGCCAATATTTCTTAATGAATAATATGTGCACTCAGATGAGAATAGTATTGATTGAGGTCTGCAGGGAAAGTTCTCTAGGAAAAATTTTTATTCTAGGAGCAGAGTCCTTTTTGGAAGATTTTGATCTTTTCCTGCTGCAACCTTTCTCCTCCCCTCTCTTTGTGCTACCCAAAGCAACTGACAGTCAAAAAATGAAAAGCCTCCCCTGCATCTAATGTATCTATCAGATCCAAAAAGAAATTTATACACCAGTACTAAGAATGGCTGCACCATTCTCCTTAGCTGGTAGAGGACACAGCAGTGTATAATTAGGACTGGATTACTTCGTTCAGAACTGGAACAGAGAGCAGATGTCTTGCATTAATATTGGCATTTGATTTCACACACTTTCTTTGCCATGTTTGCAAAACCAATTTGCCTTCCTATCTTGGATCTTGCCTTTCGTTTGCTCTCAGGCTGCTGTAATGCAAACAAAAAGCCACCAGTGGCAGTATGAAAGTACATGTAGAAGTTCAGGCCCCTATAAAGCGGGTAGAGCTTAGGATTTAATTACTAACGTAAAATATCAATTTTTTTTCTGATTATGTTGATGAGATTGGTATGGTCGGTATGTTCCACTGATGCCAACCCAGACAAAAGAGGTCATGGCATTAGAATGCATTTGTGAACATAAGCCAGCAGCAAAGAAAGATACACCTCTCCCAAATTAATGTCATCAGTCTCTGTCTGTAATACAGATGAGACATGCATCCCCCTTCTCAAACATAGCTAACCTTTTTTTCACCTGTTTTTCCACACAGGGGACTTCAAGTCTTGATTTTGCTCCACTTCAACTTTTCACGTGCAGAATACTTCCAGAGGGCCTACAACAAAATTTCATGCTGTTAAAAATATTGGCCCCAATTCTGAACTGCAGCCAGCTTGCATTTGACAGCAGCTTTATGGCTGCAGCTGGGTTCTGGAGGTTTCTTAGGAGGCAAAGATGATCTGCCTTAATTTAGGAGCATCCCGAGGCTGATCACAACGTTCCACACTACAGCAGCACAGAGTAACTGTAATATGGGCAGCATGCAAGCAGCAGGGTGATGCTGACAAATTCTGGAGTCAATATGGGGTGCAACCCAAATTGCCTCACTGCTGAAACTCTTCTGCAGTGGTAGCTTTGGCTTCAGAACACTGTTTGCTTTACCTGGTGATGGGAAATGCTCTCCAGACCTTGCTCTGCAGCACCAGGAACACACCTGTACCACCTGTTTGCAGGTGGCAGCATCTGTTTGCATCATGCAGAGCTTTTTCTAAAGAGGTGCTTTGGGAAGACAACTCAACTCTACCCAGACCTATATCCAAATCCACAGTTACTGCCTTTGTTCCCTTGTCATGCCAGACACTTAGAGAAGGGGGTGATTTCTGTGACAGGGTCTGAGAGACCAGGAGATTTTGTGCTTGTAGACCACCAAGTCCTTTCCCCGTGAAAAGCTATCCATTTTCTGTCTACTCTCTGTACACAATGGCAGCAACTCCCCTAGTCCTAAAGAATGTGTTGGATATCTGAACAAAATGACAAATTAGGAAAAGACAACTGGAACGTTGTAGGGATAATTTCAGATTATTCTGGCCCATCAGCAAAACAAGAGAATAACTGGAAGAAATGGTAGTGGTTACCACAGCTCTCTTTAACCAGGTGAGAAACTCAGTCTGAAAGCTGTAAAGATTACTACAGAAATGATATCATTCTCTCAGTGAGAGCTGGAAAAGCTTCTGTGCTCACAGGGAGGCCAAGAAGTGAGAGCCCAGTGGATCATTTTGTTGCGTTTTTAATGCTTCATGGCACAGGGTCAGTCAGAAATCCCTATCCTGAGGTCATGGTTGGGGCAGTGTGGAAAGAAATCTTTTCTGCTGCTGGCAAGGCCCTGCTCAGGCTCTGCTCTTTCTCTCTCTCTGATTATTACAGCCCACTCCTCCTGCTCATCATGCCATGGTTAAATTCACCCTGGGCACTGGCATTCAGCTTCTCTGGGATCACAGAGGCCCCAGGGACCTTCCCTGTGGCACTCTGTCCAGGCTGTTGCAATGTGGTGCAACAAACAGCCATCCAAAGCTAACCCTGGGCAGCATTTGAGGCAGTAAAATTCCTTACCGTGCCTATTGATAAGCAAGGAGTAATATTTATTTTTAGCTCCACATTTAAATAGCACGACTGAGACAGGATGAGGAGCATGGATGGCAGCAAACTTGTCTGATAACCGAGTAATGAGTCCTGTTTTTATGGCACTAGCCCCTGTCAATGGTTACATGTGACATGTGGGGGAAGGGGGATAATCATCCCTCTCTGAACCTGCCTAGGAGATGCTTTGACCTAGAAGAAGTTTGACTTAGAAGAAGCTGAGAAGCATGGTTTGGAGGGCCTCCTAATGACTACATCTGGTTTAAATAGACATATTTTGACTATGGCTTCCATACCAAACAGTCACCAGAGTCAAGTGATCACTTAAAAAGGCTGAGATACAACTCTGCAGTATTTTACAGTGGATTTAATAGCTAAGCCTTAGAGGAAAAAATACCACCCTGCAAGCACACAGCTGAAGCACGGACATTTAATGAATGCTGCTCACTGCCTAAATGTGAATTCACACTGCAACACTCTTGAAAATGATCTATAATGCCTCGCATTGCTGGTATATCAAATTTGCATAAATATACCTCAAATATTTATAAATCAATATATATAAGCACGTGTTTAAAAGTGACTATCCAAAGTGCATACACATAGAGTTCTTACATGCTCTAATTAACCCAAATAATCACGTTTTGCCTTATTAAATTAAACATTATATGGATAAAATGTAGCTTGCCATCTAAGCACTAAAATACTGTTAGAAAGAAACACTACTGCCAAAAAAGAAAGAGGAGAACATGCCCATGGAAGAACACTTAACAGAAATGTGGCTGCAGGATCTAATGCCATGGAATGACTAACAATAATGTATATATTACTTTTAAACAAGCAAGCAGTTTTGGAAAACTTTCCACTTCTCTCTCTGGTACTCCAGTTTCAGCCTAGTGAGCTATAACTGTTCAGGATAAGCAGAGAGCACTAACAGAGCCTGCTAAACCTCTTGCCCATTTAAAAAGGTTTCCTCAGAAGCAATGAGAATTCCTTATTTCCTCCAGCTGCTTATTTACTGGTGCTTCCCTGCCTTCATTTAATTACAGCTAAAAAAACAACAGCAACAACCATCCCTGGTAGTTTTAAAACTCTTTCCAACTAAGAAACCCTTTACTCATCAAGAGGTACAAAGAAGCACTGAGGACAGCTGTGGAGTTTGGAACAAATTTCTTGGTGGGTCCCACTTTAAAGCTTTTATACACCTAAGAAATCTAGCCCTGACTGAAAGGAAGTGATTAAAGTTTTTAAAGACTACAGAGTTTTACACAGAGTAGTGTGATACTCAGGACCAATTAAATGTCATCTTAAGTACTTAACTGAAGCTTTTTTTTTTTTTTGTACACTAGGAATCAGTTAAGTGGAAGGTGCCAAATTAAACTTACATTTGAATTGACTTAATTTCAAGTGATTATGCATCGTAATTTAAGAATGATTTCAGAAAGCTTTCAGTGGAGCAGTCTCTGTCAAGTTGGCTTCAGGAGCACTGTGTTAGGTCTGGAAAAAGAAAACACACCAGGGCACTATGACATGCTCGAGAGCAAATAAGTGCAACTAACAACGACAAAAGTGTTGCAGTTAAGTCCACAATAGCGCAGGTGCCATCACATGAGGAGGTCTCAGTCAAGAGAGACTCAGTCTGCACAAGGACACTGAGTGAGTGTGTTCCATTTCAGGCAAGAGCAGTAAACCCCAGGTTTCCTTTCTCCAACATGTGACAATTTAATTTGCCACATGTAGCCACATGATATAATTACTCACATGCCCTTTCTTTGATGAATGCTTTTCTCAAGCAAATATGACTTTGACACACATTAGGGACAAGGGAATGCAATAAAACTTTTGGAAATGAGGCAGGAGGTCCTGCAGTTAAAGAACTAGAGTGGAACTAGGGAGACTTGGAATTTAATCCAGGTGTGGCATGTTTTCCATACACTTCTAGCAAGTCTCTTGGGCACCAAAGCAAAAGTCAGGTGGCTGCTAAAACTTTTCATAAATGCTTAGGTGCTCTTGGCACAAACATTTAATAAGAAAGTAGAGGCTAGATGGCTGACTAGACATAAACTAAGAGTGTAACCCTGGGCTAACACAACCCTGGCCACCCATCCCCATGCCCTCTTTTGGAATGGTGGTTGCTTTCATTGTTTTTGTCATTTATTTCTCTGTTTACGTGGGTCATGACAGTGACTGGGGCTAAAGAATGGTCCAATTATTGGTGCAAAACTTCCAGGGCAGCCTGCTGAAGGCAAAGGGTGGGAATGGGCTGGATTTGCTGACCCCAGTGCGCAGCTCCTCATACCCACCTACCTACCTTTCTTCAAAATATGGCCTAACAGCTTGGCATCTCTTTCGTGTAACAAAAAACACCATCAGGACCCTTGAGATCAGTCCCCAGCAGATGGGAGAGCTGGTGTAGCTCTTTCATGTGCCTGAGAAGGTGTCACCTGGACCAACCAAATAGCCTTTTCTGGCTTAAGGTGCGCTCCTGCAATTTCTCCTGTTTAATTTACGTGTCATCATTAATAAATCATTGGGCTGGAGCAGAAAGCGTTTCTCCAGGTGACAGAATAGGTTACTCATCTTGGTTACCACTCCCTGTTTTGCAGATTCTGTTTGTGTTTTACATTGCACAGTCTTTGGCTAGTCTGTCTCCACTGGCAGAGTTTCATCCCCATGCCAGATGACTGGAAAAAAAGGGTTTTCTCTCCCTGTCTCTAGGTCTGTATCCATGACAGTTTAAATAGGGAGAGCTCCATTCTGGAGAAGGATGGAGAAAGTCCTTCCAACTAGGATGCTCAACAGTCCAGGGAGGACTCTCTCTCCTAGGAGACAGAGGTTTGGGTAGCTTGGAAGAGAGGGCTAGACCACAGGTCCCATCTCTGCCCACTGAGGTGTGGCACAAGGAAGACAAGTGACTCACTCAACCATAAATATGTGCCAAAGCCAAGCTCAGTCTGATTCTCGGTCCTTTGCTTTTCTGTCAGAATCCTACCTCTCCCCTTACTCTTATGCACTAATACA
>VYZP01008707.1:85499-87999 GCA_013400635.1 Hypocryptadius cinnamomeus | reverse complement strand
AGGCATGTGGGTGGAGCCCAGTTGTGTAAGCTCCATGCTTGCAAAGTGTTTGGCATGGATCCGCTGGCTGGCTTTGTTTTCCATGGCCGGACACAGAGGGAAGCCACATTCAGCACATTAACAGCCACCACCTGTTGCTCTGTCCTACTTCAGAGGAACCCTGAGGCTGGGGAATAGCACTGTGCTCTGGCCCTTGGTCTCCAGGGAAGTTTGATGTGTCTGGGATGTGCATTGGTCCCCACATTTTTCTTGCTTTTGCAAGACATGATGCTGGTGTGTTTGGGAGTCCAGGTGGAGAAGAGGTCCTTGGAGTAATTTGAGCTGTGCTTTGTGGAGGTCACTAGGAGGGATTTTCAAGCTCCATTTGAGGTGGCTCTCCTGAAGACAAACTCTTCTTGGCTAATTCACTGCAATCAGAAATTTCCCTGCCACAGACTACTCCAAAAATCCTAACTATGTCAAGCCGAACTACAAGGAATAGCAAGAAAATGCAAAAAGAAAGAATTTACCTTGTCAATGACATTTGTAGGACCATCACCAGATTTCTTCCCTCTCTGCACAGCACAGCTTAAATTGATCTCCATTCCTATGCACTTTCCTGTTCATATGTAAAGCACAAGGAGGAAAAAAAAAGCAGCATATCACTAATGCAGCTAATTCTCAGTATCTTGAAGCAATTGACACAAGTACATGAATTAACTCATCACTTTATATCACATACTTGAGGCAAATGTGCTATTTGGAGTACCTCTTGGTAAGAATAAGCAATTTAAGATCCATTAGTATTTGGAATATTCTGTTTCATTAAAACCACAGTCATCCTTAAATGCAGATGAGTGGAGAGAAGCTATCAACCCCGTGGTTGTACTAGACAAACTTAAAAACACTTTCTATTACAGGGTGCTGTGAAAGGATTTTTACACAAATACAAGCCAGGCCTTAGGTTTCCAAAAGAGGGTTCTCCTACCTTGGGTTGAAGTTTCTCACAGCTTTCATAAGTTTGAAAATTATAATGTGATCTGGGGGGAGACAGCAGTTCTGGTGAACAGATCTGAAGCTTTTAATATAACACCAGAGTAGTTTGGCAAAACACTATCTGCTACTTGAGTACCAAAATTCATTCTCCATTGTAATGGCCGCAGTGCCTAAGATTATGGGAGAGCTGGAATTATTTTTTAAAATAATAAATACATATCCTCTGTTTTCATTCAAAATTTCCAAATAAATCAGGGCCCCTTTGCCCTGGGCTTGACCTGTAGAGCTTTAAAATCAAATCAGTTTCATTTATGATACTGTGTTCTAAGAAGTTTTATAAATAATATAAAAGCGGTGGCTTCAGATTTTAATTAGACTTGTGACAAATCTATAGCACATTAAACAAATTATATATTTCAATGATTTTTTAAATACTTACTGTACAGACCAAGGAAAGAATCCTGAAAAACTTCTGGAAAAAAAGAATGTTCTTTTTTCAGTCACATTCAACCCTCAAGAAGTTCCTCAACTTAAAAAAGCTATTTTTGTCTGAGGAGTAAAGGTAGAAATGTTACAGAAGTCACAGGAATTTCTGGAAAAACTAAATCCTTTCACTGTGCTGCCTAATTTAGCCTTAAGTCTTTCCCAAATGTAGAAATACACTTTCAGGGCCACAGACCTTCCAATTCCCACAAAACTGGGATGCCTGCAGGTAACGGCTGAGTGAGAGATGGGCACTTTCACTGCTGAGGATGCAAGAGCTGGCTCCTGGCTAGCCCAGAGTACAACCTGCCTTCCACCCCTCACCAGGGGCCCAGCCCAGCCTTCCCAGGAGCCGCTGGTTTAGGAGAAGCTTCAGTTCCACAGAAGGAACTGATCAATGCATCGAGGCACAGAGGTGCATCTGTGGTGACACGATTCTGCTGGGAGGAGTGTCCCAAGAGTCTGTTGCCACACGAGGTTCTTCCCTTGGAAGAAAAATCACTTCCTGATTGACAAAATGTACACGAAAAGACCTCATGTCCTGCTGAAATAGCACCGTAGAGCTGCACTGAAGTCACTGCTACCCTGGCTGACAGGCTTGTGGAATCTGTCAAAAAGGGGGGGTGTCCTGGCTAGGCACCTTAGGAGCATGCAATGGATCCCATGACTGCTCTATATCCATTGTATGGCTTAGATTGATTCCAAAAGTTGCAAAAGCTAGTTTCTGTAATCAAACAAAGGCACTGGATTCAGTGAATCAGGATTAGTATTCTGCAGCTGTAGGGGAGTTACTTTATAATTAAGCCAGCACCCTCCAGCAGATCTCAGTTGGAGGTACCAGCAGTCTTAGGCAAAAACTGGTTTGAAATCAGCCTTGCTTCCGGTGGTGATGAGGAAAAGTCTGTGTTTCTATGGCTCCCACACAGCAGAAGTCCACCTAGAATACCTGAACATGTGGACCTAATACATCTTTATTTTCTTGCTTTTCATTTCTCTGCAAGATTTATGATTGGGGGGGGGGGGGGGGGGAGGTTTTTAAAAA
>VYZP01008707.1:0-85431 GCA_013400635.1 Hypocryptadius cinnamomeus | reverse complement strand
GGAGGGCGTGGGGGGGGTGGGGGGGGGGGGAAGTCTATTTACAAGAGTGGCTGCAAAGTTAGCCATTAATTTTCTGCTCAAATGCATGGACACAGTGCAAAATGATCCTTAAATGACAGAGCAAAAGTCAGGTTAAATCTGAAATTCCTAAGCTGTTCACTTTTCTAGGTTACCAGTCCATGTATAGAGGTAATATCTGGGTAGATCCTGGTCAGGAACAAGGCCTGGCCTGGCTGGATTTCAATAACTTTGCAAAAACCATTGGCCTGAGATTTGAGGCTAAGTAGGATCTTCCACCTGACTCATAAGCATTCCACATCAATATCTCTGATAAATGTCTCAACATTTGAACACAGAAATAATACCAAGGGTACTTCCCTCACAGCTGAATCAAGCTGCGACAACAGATCCTGAAAGTGGTTATTTTTGTAATACTTCATCTTGTAATTGTTCTTTTTTTTAAATGTCTGCTTGTGCAGGGAAGAAGAGCAAAGTCCTTTCATGTTGAACAGGTTTCAGGGCAGTTGGTTGTTTATTTCCCTGAAGCTATGTTGTGTTTCTGCATCAGGGTGGGACTGAGGTTTGTGTCAGGCAAATTCCATGGTGATGTTATTTTTAAAATCATGTCTGCTGTTAGTTTACCCTGGCTGACAGAATTTACCCCCTTCCCCATCTCTGCATTCCTGCACAATCTGGCCAGCAATAGCTGAAATTTGATAGCACACACAGGTACAAATTCAGTCAACTGTTGGATTTTGGCAGTTTCTTGGCCACAACCTGTGGAGTCCATGGACATGAAATGAGAGTGATGGAGCAGCTTGCCATTCCTAGAGCTCTTATTTTAGAGTCTCTAAAATCAAGTGCACCTTCTTACCTTGTTGCTTCACACTTGGTTCAGATTTGAGAGAGATCTTGACTACTCTGAGAGCCACGAAACATTTTAAAGTGATTAATAAGACTGCACACTTAGAGCAAAGGATGACTCCTGCAGGACTCTGCCTACATTTCATGTTAGCATCAGATAACGATTCATCCAAGTAGATAACTAGCAGATTTTTCCTACACATCCATAATGAAGTCTAAACAGCAGGAATAACAACAAAGTGCTTAAACACACAATATCTTCAGAACAAAACAGATTAAAAGAAACACTCTCTTAAAGGAAACAAACCCGTGAATATTATAAGTCTCTGCTCAGGTCTCCAAACCACAATTTTACCTGTCTGAACACATGCAACATTAAACTCTTGTCATTCTCCCACCATCTCCTCAGCTGCCTGGGTGACACGTGCCCTTCCCACTTGCTCTCATGCTGGAGAGCCCGTCCCCTGTACGTCTCAGTGCCATGACACAGGAGACTGTGCTTCTCCAGGCCACCTCCCAGGGCTCTGGGTATCAGGCCATCACAGCCACATCTCCCTGTGGCCTCTGGTGCCGTAGCCCTGTGGCCCTGGAGCTGCCTGGGTGCCAGCCCGTGTCCGGCGGTGCCGCAGCCCAGGCACAGGAGGGGATCCTGGTCCCTCACAGATGGCCCGTGCCTGCTGTGTGCAGCCAGGGGACATGTAGCACTAAAAGGCAGGATGTTTGGCTGCAGGCTGGAGGCTGGTACAACCTGAGCAGGCTGGGTAGTGCCACACATCCGTGTGCTCTTTCCCAGCATCAGGAGCTTAAGGAAAAAAAAAGGGCTGGGCTCGCTGCTGTGACCTGCTACGGCTCACTGCTGTGACCTGCTACAGCTGTGCTGCCTTTCCCCATTTTATGTCCTCAGCATCTTTATTGAGAAAACATCACTGTTGCTTTCCTTGCCACCTGTGTAGTATTTAATTTTTTTCCTCTTCTAATGCATTTCTTTGCTGTAATTGTGGATAAATTTTCTCCCTTGCTTGTCTGGTTTTTACCAGCAGCACACTATGAAGACAGTCCTAGCCACTTGGTGATACTGGTGGCAAAGTTGTCCTTGTTTCCTTAGAGCACAAAGCTGCCTGTGCTCACACTGGAAAAGACCATATTGTCAGAAATCCTGTGTTGTTTTTGTGCCCCATATAGCATTTCTCTTTCTTCCCTGTGAGAATAGCAGTTACCATCAACAGTTACTTGGCCACAAACCTGTGCAGCCCATGGGCCTGAAATGAGACTATTAGAGCAGCTTGGAATTCCTAGAGCTCCTATTTTAGACTCTCTCCAAACTCAAGTGGACTTTCTTACTTTGTTACTTCACACTCAGTTTTGAAAGAGATTTTGGCAAGAGATCCTGCATTCCCTTTACTGTGTGTTTGGAAGTGAAAGCACTTACTGTGATAGCAGCACTGCCTTACCCAAACAGGCCAAGAGACAGGGAACTCTGAGCTAGTCAAACTGCTGAGGTTGAAATAGATTTATGAAAAAATCTGTATTTATTTATTCGTATATACATTTCCCATCCTAATTTTTCCCCCATCTGGTAACCTGATATTCATGCAAGTCTATTCCTTTGTTGAATTTTTGCTTCACTTCCTGTCAAATTATTTCATTTTATTTAACTTCACCTGTCAAAATACATGAGCTAATTCTCTCTGTGATGACCTGCCACTGCTTCTTAGTCTCCAGTGACAGGATGCAGCAACTGCATGCCTGCAAAGCCTGTGCCATGGAAATCACCTGGGCATCTTTACATACACACAAGCAGAGAAGACAAACCCAGACTGAAATGCCTTGGACCAACTTAGCTCTGGTCTCAGGTGCTGCCAAACAAGAAACCTCCTCTGCCCACAAACATGGTCCTTTCACACCTTTCATCTCTGGGTTGCCAAATGTTTGATGTGCAGAGTCTAACACAATGGACACCACCATCTCTCTGAGTTTATCCCTCACCTAAAACATCCTCTGGGGGGACTTAGGTAGGGTTTTTCTGGTTGTTTTTTTTTTTTGGAGTGAAACAACATTCTGGTACAATGCAATATGTTCTGAAATAATTTCTTATTCTGTGAATTGACTGCATACTACCTAAGAGCAGCTGCAAAGGAAGGCACTCTCTATAATACTATGGCATTTATTTTTATCATTTTTACAGCTCTGATGCTGGCAGTTATAATTTCTCTGACTTCTCAGTCAATGTTCAGAGCTGCCATGGCCCCATGCCACCTTGCAGCACAGGCAGCCCTTGGCTGGCCAGTCCGATGGTTGTCCAGCAAGTCATTACTTGCACTGGGAGTGGTGAAATGCAAAGCCAGAGCATCTTGAGCAAACAGATCCCTCTTTCATCTCCTCTACAGAAGTGGGTGAGTGAGAATTGGTGTTACACAAGGCTGCGTTGATGCTGTTCAAAGTGATGAGTTTTACCCTTAATGTTATACTGAGGGAACCCATGTGGTGGCCAGTGATTGATGACCTTCACAAAGCTCATTTTCACTCAGCAGTGGTGAGTTTCAGAAGGGTGATAATAACAGATATCATTGCCTAAGTTCTCTCTCACAGGTTTTCCACTGTCCCATGGAAATCAAAAGGTGATTAATTCCTTTAGCAGCTTTTGTGGTCCTCAAGAAAAGTTGACATAAAGTGGAAGATACTGCATATTTACCTGTGGGAGCCAAAGCCCATAATGGGTCTTTAATAATGAAAACTGAGGATACTACATCAGCAAAGAAGTGGAAGAATGTCTGTAAAGAAATAGGAACAAGGCTCTCAGCAGGGATTCAGGATGTCCACAGGAGCAGGAATGAACAGGAAGTCTGTGTCTACCTGTGAGCTTGTGTGCTTGAAGAAACAGAATCAGAGCTAGAGGCTTTGGGAGGATGCTTGTCTGACCTTGCCGAGGCAGGTTACACAACCTGAATAAGAAAAAATAGATGGCTGACATTACCTGTTAAAATAGGAAAGTGCTCCTCTTCAGGAGTTTTAGCTGAGCTTCTTCCAAGCATGAACCTTCCTAAGAAAGGACAAAACATACAGGTTGCCAGACATCGCAAAGGGGTGAAGGAAACTGGGGGCAGTTTGCCCGGAGTGCAGCATCCTCTGTGGCCAAAGGCCCTGTGGTGGCCGAGGCAGGTGCATGCCCCCGTCCGAGGGGGTCAGACTAGCAGCTTGCTCCTCCTCACAGGCAGTCCCAAGCACAGGGGCAGGATGAGGGCACCGTTATCCCTCATCCTCTCCCGCTTCCAGGCGAGCAGCAGCAGCTGCTCCACCCCCTGCCCCAGCGCTTGCCCGCGCGGCGCCTCGCGGGGTGCACGGTGTCAGTAGGAAATGGAAGTAATGAGCCTCAATTAAGCAGCTCCCCATACAGTCATGGATGAACTTGTCCCAGCAAGAGTACCCAGGCCCAGGGGCTCTGCAGGGTGGTTTTGTGATGTGCAGCTGGTTCAAAGCCATTTGTGGAACGCTGAATATTCCTCCTCCCTGTGGGACACGCTTGCCCTTTCGAGTACCACACACTCGGGGTGTAGCCAGGTGGGGGGGGCACAAAACACAGGATGTGAATGCCATCCTTTTATATAGCTCTGGTTTTATACATGCCTGTTTACCAAGGAGTAAGAATAGACAAAGGGAGAAAAGGTCTCCACCTTCATAAAAATCATGAAGGTTTTGGCTGACATAACTCTGGTTTGCCCCTGAAACAAAATTTGGGCACCATTTTGGCTTTGCTCTCATTACTGTTTATACAGGACAGCACTTACCTTCACTTAGAGAGCCAGCACAACATTTTGTGTCTTTTCTTCTTCCCAAGTGAGTCTTCAGTGTGGGATTTACACGGTGGCCAGAACTTATGCAGCCTTTTCCCAGTGGGACATTTCTGCAGATATTCACAGATCAGAAAAGATAAACTATTTATTCCCATTAAGAGTACTTAGGGAGTGAAAAAAAAAAAAAAGTCTTGTCACATTCTGTATCATTACACTTGGTACGTTGTTTTTGAGGTTTCTTTCCCACCAGGCCTTTTTTTCTCCAGCTGTTTTCATATGAATTGTTCTCCTAAACTTCCAGACAAGATGGAAAGGGGACATCAGGCTCTGCTGTCTCTGAGGTTAGGCCACAAAAACTTATTTCCTTCAGGGAAACAATGGTGCTTTCAGGAGATTTCACACTTTTTGCAACATGTGAGTCACCAAGTTGACTTTTGGTAAAAGAGCATACAGAGTTTGCAGAGCTGTACATATATAAGCTAGTACTCAGTGATTAGAGGAGCAACAGTGTTCAGAGCAACATTCAGCTGGACCCCTGCATGATAAAATGACCTTGGGGGGAATTTTGGAGTGGGTTTGGGGAGGAGGTGAACCCCTTGCATGGTGGCATTCAAAGGAGGTGATGAGAAGTTTAATTAATTCAAGGGTTCCAGGTATTTTAGGAAAGGTTTTTACTGACTGACATTAGGACAATGTTTGCATAATTGCCCAAGCATGCAGCCTTTGAATAATAATAATATTGCTGTTCTCTGAGATACACTTTGTTTTCAGAAGTGACCTGATATCAGCAGAAGCAAAAGACTCAATTTCACAGTTACTTCGAAACAAAAATAATTATAGGAATGCATGCAGAAATTAAATTTGTGCAATTTGTGCTAAGAAACTAAACATCCTCTAAAGCTAGACAATTTCAACTATTTCAGATTGGTTATCCCCTCTGTATCACTATTTAGGCCTGAGATCTCTTCTTCCTCTACTCTAATCCCATTCTTTTGCTGTCTTCCATCATGCTAGAGATATTCTAGGTCTTAGACAATGTGTATATCCAATAAATGTAATTAAAATGCAACTACAACTATCTTTTTCATTTTCCTTATCACAAAAAAAAATTACATATTGAACCCTAACAAACTTTATGGATGTGTTTCTCGTTTTGAGTCTTGTGCAGTATCCACTGAAGACAAATAGGATAATTTCCCACGAATACAGCAAACACTGGTACTAATAATGCAGCAGCATTAAAAACAAGCCCATTTAAAAATTGCAGGAATGTGAGAATCTCTCTGACTGAAGATGTGCAACCCCCAAATCACTGAGGAACCTACTCATCAGCTTTCAACCTTCCTAATAACACCACCCAAAGAAAGAGAAGCTTCTTTTCTCTGTCCTGTCTTTATTTTGAGCTGCCTAGAAAACAGTAATTACAACTTATCTTTCCATACATTTGTTCCTTCCAAAAAGAGCAAACCAGCAAATGGCCAGGCGAGCCATTGTTAAACCCTGTTAAGCCATTTTTGGAGGATCACCTTCAGAGGCTCCTGAGATTTATTTGTTCACCTTATTTGGCAATAGTCCATCAGCAAAGTGTTTCTGGAAGAGCAACAGAGCATCTTTTCCTGGTGCTGTAAGTGGGACAGCAAACCCAGGTACCAGGGCTCTGTGTCTGTCCCCTCTCCTTTAGTGAGCAGCAATAGCACCACGAGTCCTGGCAGGCTTGGAGAGTGTCACCAAACTGTCCCTCAGCCAGTGGGGAAGGATCTGACAGTGACTAACAGCCGGAGGGAGTGAGAGAGACAACATTTACCTGGAGTGCTGGGCAGTCAGGGAAGGTAGGTGCTGTAGTCTGTGTCTCTCTCTGACCTTCTTGGCTGCCTTCAGTCCCCACTGACGCTGCCTGGGCTCCCACCGCTGTGACCAAGGGTGGGGTGTGCACCTCCTCACTCCCATGCTGTCCCCACAGAGAGCTGCAGACGGTGCTGCCTCTGCCTCAAGGGCCAGTCTGCTGATGCCATTTATGCCACCAACACCATCAAGGAGGAAAATGTTACAGTAGGTGTGAGGTACACTGTCAGTCATCTGCTCAGCCTGGTTCCATCCCAAATCAGCTGGTAGCAAATGAGGGACAAAAAGAAAGTTCTTGGCAATGAATCCTATTATTTTTTCCCTCTCCTTCTGCATTCCTCACCCACCTTCATTTTGTAGCTTTGATGAAAAGAGCTGAAGAGAAAAAGAAACAGTTTGAGTCTAAAGCCATTTTTTATAATGTAAATGCACAACCATTTATACTTCCAAGAATTCAAATCTGCAATTTCAAAATGGAATTATGCCAATCACATTTTTTATCTGGCTAAATGAATTGTTAGGAAATCATAAATAAGGATGACATGGGACCACTTAATGGAAAGACACTGACCTTTCCTCCGTGGTTTATTACTGTCCTCTGGTGAAAACTGGAGTGAGCTTGTGTTCTCAGCTTAGTTTGTCTCTTGCCATAACAAGTAGTTTTGCTTTAGGAAAAGGCTCAGAAGTGGTATGAGGACCTCCCTCATTTATTTCTCCTAGGAAATACATTCTGTTTTGGTCTCCTCAGTGGGATGTGTCTTTGTAGGCAGGTTCAGCACTGCCAGGGGAGGGGAAAACCAATCATTTCCAGCTTCATGATCATGGTTTCAGGAATCATCTTGGCTGGGCACTAGCATTAGTCTCTGTATATGTGTCTGAGGGAGGATAGGTTCTCAAAATAAGTAAAAGGCAAATTCAAAGAAGAGAGTAATCTCTTCTTCATCCCCAGTGCGTAGGACAAGAAACGGGCTTACCTGCAGCTAGAGGTGTTAAGAAACAGCAAAGTTCTGTTTGAATCTTCTCAGAATCCCTGAGAATTTTCTCAGAATCCCTGAGAAAAACTGCCTGATGAAGTGTGGAGTGCCTGTTGGCGGAGGGGCTCGACAAGGCTCTGTTCCTGGGGAGGTGCAGATATTGTTAAGGGCAGAATAAATAACTTCTTGGTAGACATTCCACCCCTGTGAATGACAAAAGCATTTTACTCACACTGTTTTTTTTTTGTTTCTGAGATCTTCTAGCACTGAGAGCAGTGACAGAATATCTCGGTTCTTCCTGCCACATGTCACATGAGAGTACACCAAAGGCAGCTAGGGAAACAGACAGGGAAGGCGTAGCCTCAGAGCATGAAACATGGAAAATAAGGATATGCTGGAGGCATGTGAGCCATCCTTCAGGCTCCAGGTGAAATCCTGGGCCTTGGCAGGCACACAGACAGCTCCTGGGTGTGTGTGTCTGCCTGACACTGCAACAGCTGTAGCACAACCAGCCTGTGGGTCATCCAGACAATTCAGGGCTCTCATAAACTTTATGAGCTGTTATTCAGCAACAACCAATCATTAAAAACCAGTATGTTGCAGGTAACATGGGGAACAGCTGGCAAAGTCCAGGAATAAAGACAACAGCTAAAAAAATGAACACAACAGGCTGAGAGAGGCTGGAGTTCTGGAATAAGAAAGGCTCCACGTGAACCTGCCAGAGTTGCATTCGTACGCCGAGAACTTTTCATTTTAGTGCCCTTTCAGAGAAGCAGAAAATATCCACTAACCCTGAGAACAAACATATCATTTTAAAGCAGAATAGGCCTGTAAGACTTTTTAACACTTGTTCGTTGATTATATTAATGCCAGAATATATTAAAGAAGTGCAATATAAATTTGATTTTAATTGTTTTGTACACACGCCAGTGAAAAGGAACTGATTGGATACAGTTCACAGGCAGTATGTTAATACGTTATTTTCATATGATGATAGCTTTGCATAATCTTTCTTTTTCCAAGATTTAGAAGAACCTGTTGTTAACCAAAGCACAGGAGAGAGGAAGAATACAATTTACATAAAATTGGCTACCCTACACATTAATTAGTAATGTGGCTGAGCGGAAGGTGTGTTCACTTAGTAGAAAGTACACTTTATAATTTATACACCAGCTGTTTCAGTGCTTTCTAGTCCATTTTCCTCCCTGCCTGCCTCTAATGAAATCGTGTTACTGGAGAATTGACTGGGGTGAATTGAGATTTTAATCCCATTGACGCTTCTCTATGGAAAGGCACACTGGTGGGAACTTTTAATGGAAGGTCTGTAATCAGAAGACACTTGTATTCAGTCCCCCACTATAATGACTCTCATCAAATGTTAAAGCCCAGGCAGTGTGCAGAAGGCTAGAATTTCAAGGTTTTTGACCAACCCCATTTGAGGCATTCCTCTGGGAGTGTGTGATTACTCAAGTTTAGCAGTTTATTGCCTCATCTTTCAATATCCAGTGAAGCACAAAATTCTCATCTAGGTTGCTCTTTTTACTTAAAGAACAGGCCAAAATAGACTGCAGAGCTACTAGCACTGTCATTGAGGTTAATTCTTGCTTCTCATTTAACAGGAGATCAATGAAAAAGCTTTAAAATATTAGAACACAAATGCTGCTTTTAAAAATTGCTTAGTAGCCTTTGTAAAAATTCTGGTTCTCACCACACTTTTCCAACACATGCTCACATTTATTTATTACCAATTGCTTTTTTAAGGCTAAGAGTAACATTAATTGAGAGGTGGTGCTGTTCTGCAAAGAAGGATGTAAACATGTATTAAAATCCAGCAGAGCGAACAGTCTTCCTATTCCCCAAACTTTGCAGTCAAGAAAAGTACAGTCATTAAAAGAGAGGTGGTCAAAAAGCAAACTGAACTGGGAGTTAATGGGACTCATTATGCTGGCTGCATGTTAGCAATGTCTCCTTCTCTACCAGAAAAACAAGCAGAAATAGACACAGAAAAGCAAAACGCACTTAAACAAATGCCTGTTAAAATCCCTGTGAGGAGAATGCATTTGCTCTGAACAGACACAAACACATCAATTAATACAGTGGAAGCCACTTATACAAATACATGTTAAGAAATAAACTGGAAAAATGAAGGAACTTCTGACAAAAGATGTCAGATGCTGTTGAAAAGAATAAATCTATTTAAAAGACAACATATTTTTCAAATGCAGCAAGTCAAAATAGAAGGAATAATAGGAAGAATGCCTCTGAACCATTAATGTTAAATAATAAAAAAAAATCTTTCCCTTCCTTCTTCTTTTCCTCCTCCCCAAAAAAGGAATCAAGATGAGAGTTGCTTTAATAAGCATTTCTCTGCCAACTTAATGAATACATTTGAATGACTTTCCTTATTCCCTGTTCCTTTCTTATTGAATTGGTCAGACAAAGGTCTAATTTGGGAGGTTTTTTACTTAAAGGAGCTCTTTCTTTCTGATACTTCTTTCGGGCCAGCATGGGTTCAGGATTTTCCACTCCTTATGCAATTCACTCCCTCTGGTCCCTTTCTTATTTTAGTTATTTCAAAAAATGTTAGGATCCACTTGTTATTAGAGGTTCCTTTTTTATGGCCTCCAATCTGAATAGGTGCCTACATTCTCACATTCCCTGCAGAATTCATGGCAGTTATTGTATATGTGCTATAATTCATACAGGAAGGATCACAATGTAGCTTTTCACCAGAATATGTTTGTGTGCATTTTTCAGGGCTTGTTTAATGCTTATTTAATTTCAGGGTTTAAATTAATCTATATGTCTGCAGATTTTTAGTGTGTACACTATGCAAATGCCTTTCAGGAGGTCTTTCTTTAGACTTGTAGACTCCCCACTCAAATCTGATGGATTAAAGCATTCCAAGTGTCCAAATTTGAAGGGAACATCCGAACGTCAGATTCCTTTAGAGTTTCTGCAGCAAATGAATGCCTTTTGTTATATCAGCCCTAATTTTTCTGGGCTGTCTCCTGCTTCCTTTTACCAGCCTCCTGTCCACTTCTTTGAGAGTTTTCTCACTCTCCACCCTGGCAAGCCAACCTGTGTTTCCAACCAGCTTTCTGCTGGGTCCCTCAGAGGCACCGATCCGTACATCAGTGATCTGCGTGCTCCACGGGCATTCATTAATTTAGCTCCTCAGCACCTACATTAGGCATGGAATATTACATCAGTCTGGCAGAGAGAGAGCTGAAACAGAGACAAGCAACTGAGTCACCCAAAGGCACTCAGAAAATTTGCTCGAGGGCCAGAAATCTCATCCAGGCTCTCATTTCTTAAACACAGATAGTACTGAATAAGTTTCCTAAGTGGTCCTAATCCACCAAAAAAGAGCAAGATAGAAATTCAGACATTCTGATTTCTGCCTAACCACAAAATACCAGCATCTTGCTATGTGGGCTATCTTTTCTAGCTCTCCAAGAGAAAACAGCTTAGCAACTAATAAGTAAGGCCATTAAAAGTGGATTAAGATTGAGGAAATGTGAGAGATTCTTTCTGTAAGGGGCAAGGAGGCTCCTGAGCACAGACTAGCGCTCCACACTCACCTTTCTTATTGAAGCTGACCTAGTTATTAACTCTCCATTTTGAAAAGGACACACCAAAGAAAATGTGGAGGCTGTTGTGAGATAAGAGCTGGTCAGAGGGGAAGGAAAAGATGTATCAGCACAATAAAATAATTGGCCAGGCAGTAGCATTGCTGGAAAGGACTGAAAGGAGCCCTGGATCATGAATGGATCAATGAATCAGCAATACTGTTACCAAAACTAAAGAGTGAGAGGTTTGCAAGGTGTAAATACAGTTGTCATGAAAGAAAGGAAGGGGAAAAGGAAAATATGCTCCAATCAAAAAAAGAAAAGAAACAACCAGAAAAAAACTACAACAAAAAACCCACCCCAGGGGTAGAAAGCATGTCTAATCTTTCAGGCTTCTCCAGCACCTCTCTAGGATGTTTGTAGCATCTTTCTGCCCTTAGGGTGATGTTGGTTAGAGGCAATCTGGATCATCAGACTAGAACTACAGAAAGAGTGAAGAACTCTGTTTTTCTGATTAGAATTCAATCATAGGCATCTGCAAATTCCACTCTTTCTGTAGTGCCTTCTAAATGTGTTTGTCACAGATTAATCTGAGCATGTAGTTATTCTAAAAGATCAAAAGCTATAGATCCAAATATTTTGTTTTGAAAATAAGAAACCCTCAAATTTTTGTTTCAGCCAGTTTATGTTTCTTCACTCTGCTTGCTTCTGGTGGTTTCTTCTTGGACACGTGGAGTGTGGCAAATTTTCCCTGGAGTAAAGACAGCAAAACTCCAAATGTGGAGACAGAAGATATAAAGAAGTACTCACATGATGGGAATGTGTCTGTCTTGAGTGGGTTCTTCTGACTGTTACTAAGGCATGACTGCCCATGTGCTGTTTGGGCTGCAAAACAGAGCAAAGAGAGTCATAGGAATAACAAGACCTCCTGCTTCTAACAAGAATATTGCTGTTTATAGCAGGGAAGCCCTCTAAAATACATTTGCACAGCACTTAGCACAATGAGCCCTGGTCTTCAGTGATACAACAGTAATAACTGTCAATAACACTGTTTATGGACATTTTCTCTTTTCAACAGCAGAAGGGTGCTTTTCTAATCCACAAAGGCTATAAACTTGAACTATTGCACTATTTCTAAGGGCAGAAGTGAGACCAGAGATCAGGCAGATGAAGCGTGTCTTTTGTGATTTATCTGCTCTCTGCCACCACCACCTTCTTTCTGCAGGGAAGCCATAAGGAGGGGATCATCAGTGCTTAACTCACATGTAAATATGTATAACATCTTCTGGAGGCCCAAGCAGTAATCCCATTCAGAAAGACATAAAAATTGGTATGACTGGGAAGTACAAGCCACCTACATTTCCTGTGTAAGGCAGCTCTAAGGCAATTTTAGGGAAAGTACAGCTTTTGTTCTGTGAAAAAACAACCTAAGATAAACTAAGAAGAAAACACAGACGTGTATGGTAGGAGACAATCCCATGAGTCCCAGGGGATAGTCCAGCCAGCCTGATGTGGCACAGGTCTTCCCCTCCCCAGACTAGAGCTATAGAGCCCATGGCATTAATGAATTTTTTGGCTTCTGTTAATCTCTAGTAGTTTAATACACCATATGTTTCTTTTCCCCAGGAAAGGCTGCCTTCCATAGCATGGTCTTAAGGAAAAGGATGCAAGAAAAATCCAAATCTAGTAGTGCTGTTCAGAGAGAAAAGGCAAGTCAACAGTCACAGAAGAAAGAAATGTCATTGAAATTTTGTTATGTTGAATCACTTAAATGAGATCATAAGCTACTATAATATATTGATTTTTTTTTTTTTGCATTTCCTGGGAGGATGCCATTTGAAGGAGACAAGGTGCTTTCTATTTGCTTTTAGGCATTATTTAACACCAAGTTTTACTCTTCCATGTAAAAATTGAGTTGTGTGCCAGTAACTTGATGAGCATACTTTTGCTATATCCACAGGGATACAAAATGGTCATACAGCTCAGAGCTCCATAATGTGCAGTAAGTTTTCTGATAAATTCCTGTGACCTATGAAAAACACTTTTGTACGTGAATATCTTCAGTAGATTGATCTAGTTTCCCTTAATATTTTATGACCATGTATGTTTAACAGGGAAGGTGCTTATATTAACAGTATTTTATACCCTTTGGTATATTTGGAATTTGGAATATACACAGTAAATATTCCAAATGCAACTCCATGGTTTCTTACAGGAAACAGCAATAGCAGTGGCAGTTACAAAAGTGAATGAAGCAAGGAATAGGTTATTTGTTCCCTGCACAGAACAGAAGACACAGCATAGGAAGGAAAAGTTTTTCTTTGAGCTTTCAATAATGAAGATGCCCATGCAAGTCAAACGCATAGCATAGCAAGTTTCAACTGCTTGGGCTATACCTGGCTTTTCCCCAGGAGTTTTAGTACCAAAACCATCTCTTTTCTGCAAAAGTGTTAGTCCAGACCTTCATGATTTGTTTTGCTTTCAGAAAAGGGTGTTCTTTCACCTGAGCAACACAGCCAAAAGAGGATGAAGTGCACGTGTTGTTATTTTCCACATGAATCAGTGACACGGTGACTTAATTTTCAAAGAGGATGGAAAAGCAACACTATGGAATCTAGCAAGATGGGCAAAGGAACAGGAATTTGCAAAGACCTAATGAATAACCCCTCTGCAGATAGTGACTAGTGCAGGAAATATCTGATGGCTGATGTTTTGGACCAAATGACCTGCAATCATGAAATCACAGTATTACATGCACTGGAGATTTTTTACAGCACTCAGTTGGTACACTAGGATAGATAACTTCCAGAAAGGTATATTTGTACCACCATCAGTACTCCTAAATACATTCAATTTCTTGTTGCTTTTGGAAAAAAACCCAGCTGAAATTGACTGACCACTTTGAGAACTTCAGCTAAACTGTTAGCAGAACTCACTGTCTCAAAGGTGAATGTGATCTAATAGGAAAGGAAAAAAATTAAAAATAGGCATCATCAGTTAGCCAAAAGGTAATATATAGCCTATTGAAGGAGGGTAATGTGGAATAGGCCTAACCACCCCCAGTTCAAAGAGACCCCACTGCTTTTGATATACCTGTCCCCAACTGATCTAGGGAATGATCTGATTGCCAGAAGAGTCTTTGGGGTTTTGTCCCTGCAGCCTGGTCTGTGCCAAAGTGAGATCAGACCCCTTGCAGGATGGCTGTGGCAGTTCTGATAAGAAATCTGTGCCAGTCTCTCTGTAAATGCTCTCTGTGCCTCTCCCATGGGCCCAGCTGCTGTGCCTGGGGAGTCACCTGGAGCTGACAGACCAGAAGCACAGCATCACATTTCCACAGGAAGCTGTTCTGTGTGCCCAGAGAGCTCCTGCTGAGCTCAGCCCTCTTGCAGCCTCTCCCAGCAGGCTCTGGCTAATGGAGCCAGCTCCTGGAAGAGAGGGGCTGGGTGCAGAGTGCTCTGCTAGGAGAAGTCCCAGGTGGCACAGCAGGAAGTCCCAGGCTCCCAGCAAGCACCCCAGTGGCCCTGGAGTGGCGCAGCCTGAAGCGCGTGCTTACCAACAGGGCCGCGAGCGCGGCGCGGGAGCCCAGCTACTGTTACGTGTTTACACTGGGTGGAAAGTGGAGCCACGAAGCAGCACATATGTTCGTCTGATAGTCGTCAAACAGGGATTTGACTGCAGATCTTCTGGGAGAAATGTAGCAGGAAAGAGCTGAGTATCTGCCTCAGTCTTGGCATGCAATAGTGCAGCTCCATTACCATTAGGGAATTCGCATATGTCTGGAATTAGGCACACTGGCAATCAAGCCACTTCTTTACAAATAACTAAGAAAAGGGAACAAACTGTTTGTTATCAAATTGATTCAGGCATCTGGGATGCAGTGGGTGAATACTATTGATTATTTTCATTCAGGTTTTAAAGTGAATTTACTTTGGCCGACTGCTCTCCTTTCATATTTACTTGCCAAGAACAGTCGGGTGATCAAGTTTTACTTACACAGATGTGACCTTGACCAAGCCCTTTTACCCCTTTGTGCTTCCATTTCCTCCTTTTCTCTTACCTGTCTCAGTTATAAACTCAAATAGATTCCATCTATCAAGGTCTACACCTTAATTAATTAAGCACATTGGGTCCTGCCTTCTCTGGGATCACTCCACACAACTCTAATACAAATCCGAGTAATAATAAATTGCTCAAAATGCATTTCCAAGTCTCATATATGAAAGATGTTAGTGGAAAAGGATTTTGAAATTCAGAGGTGACATTTGAGCCAGATGCCTTCTCGCTCATGCAAACACATCTGCCCAGTGGTGGTGAGTCCATGTTGTTCAGTGTGGGATACTTGCATCAAATTACTTCCCAGTGGGATTGAAAAAATAGGGGAAAAAACATTCACAAAATATTGACAAAACTAAAGCCAGCATAGAACCACACTCTGATCTGCTCAGAAAAATTTCAAGAGCAGGAAAAAACCTAACTACTTTAATCTGATACATTACATGTTCAGTTGCACCTCAGTGCTTTTTAAAACTGCTTGAGCAGATAGGTTATAAACAGAAGTAAAAACTATAATAAAAAGTTTTTACTTCATTCCTTTGTGATTAGACATGTATGTGGCCTCCAGGTCTCTTGGTTACAAAGAGCTGTGTATATGACTTTTGCCTCCTTTCTTCTTTGGCTCTGTATTTTTCCACACATTTGTGGGAATTAAGTATCTTGGAGACCTCTCCCTCAGCCAGCTCTGCTGAGGCTCTGCGAGAGGTTCAAGAATGAGTGGAGAGTAACCCACAGGGAAGATACCTGTACAATCCATGTTTCCAAGGAGCTCTGGCTGTGGCCTTGCAGAAGCTGTGCTGCCAAGGGCACAGGGCCAGCCCCGGTGCCAAGCACAGCTCTGCTCCCACAGGTGTGGGATGTCAAGCACAGCTATCATTTCTTACAGCAAAGCTGCCATCTGCAGCATCCCTCTTCACCACAAGGTGAGAGGGAGTGGAGATGCAGAGAAGGACAGTAGCTTGTACCTCTTATGGAACAACACCAGAAATGTGCTTTTGGGTAGCACAAAGGGTAAAAGCACTTCTGCAAAGCAGCTGCTCAGCAGAGAAGTCCCTGAGCACTCATTCCTTGGCACTTACCACTTCCAGTGGACAGCCAGTTCAGCCTCCTAGACCACAAATCCCAGGGTCAGAGAGAATACAAAGTCCTGAAGGGTGGCTGATCCTGCATTATTTAAACTCTTTACAAACAAGGGCCAGATTCTCAGCTACTGTAAATTGAGAACTCACTCACTGAACTCACTCAAGGCCGGTAAACGTAAACCAGCTGAGGATGGTTCAACCAATACAACTTCTGAGTGCATTTACTCAATAATGAAAAAGAGAGAGAAATGTGCTTGGTTCTTGGGTCGTATTTAGTTTGTTTTCCTGGGTTTTGTGTTAGCTTTTTCTTGGAGTTTTTCTTTTAGGAAGGAGGAGTGAGGTGAGAGGAATTGTGTTTGGCCTGCTTGGGAGTTGCAGAGCTGAAGCTAGGAAGCAATGCAAAAGAACACTTTAATAAGTAGGGAGTGCCAAATGAAATGCTGGTTTTTCTACCATGGATGAAGAAAGCTAAATACAATATTCATGTTACCTCAGTTTCTTCCATTGCTCCAGACAAAACCATTGCCAAGACAAAATAACCCCCTCTGCTATTGCATAAACTCTTCATGTGCAGTTATTTGTACTAGCCAAACAGAAAGAAATTAATCCCATTTTGAGCACTGAATATGTGGCCAGAGATTTCATTATATTGTTACCATTTGGGACAAATATGCAGGAAGAAAAGAACTACTCTGCCAGGATTTCAAACTGAAATGTACTTTTAAAATGTAGCTTGTGACTTCCCAGTGCCATTGTGAGGTTTTTTCCTGATGTTTCACCCTGGAGGCATCATGTTGTGAGTTCAGCAGGCAAAATGCTGCCATGACTTATACCCCATCAGATCAAAGGCATTGCATGGAGTGCCAGGGATGGATATGATTCCTTGGACTAATTCTATTATTATAACTCTGCTGACTTCAGGGCGTTACACCAATGATGAATTTGGCTCATCACACAGCAAATGAAGCTTAGCATCTTTTGTTCCAAGTCTTCCTTTCTATGCACCTCCTCTGCTACCACCTGCTATTACTCTTTGGGTATGTTTACACCACATATTGCAAACAGCCATGAGCAAGCTCTGCCCACACTCCAATCTGACAGAAGCCATGTGATTGCACTGGCACCAAGCCTGAGCTAATAATCCCTCATGAGAAGGATTTTTTTCAGTGAATAGCATGAGCACGATGAGTGTACATCTATCCATACAGTATCAACATGCCCAAAGACTAATCTATGCTGCAAATCTCTTTACAGGTCTGGAATCTTCTCCTTCCCTCTTTTTCCCATGCCCTATAAAGAGATCTTGTACCTGCACTCATAATCCCCACAGTCAGAAAAATGTTCCTGAGTGCTACAGAGAATTGCTGCCTTCACTTGTTGGTGCAGGGCCCTTCAGTACTGCTCAGTCCTAGACACTGAGCTTTCTTCTCTACCAGTTTAAACAGGTTTTTCACCCAAAGAGCCGACAAAATGATCCCACATCATACCACATCTGCCTCCATTTCTTTCTACTGCTGCACTACTTTCCTTGGTGCCTTCTGCACCAACATCACTAAGGCTTGATGATGGTGCCCCTCCTGCACATGGCTCATCCTCCTCTTTGCAGCAATACCTATTCAATTTCCTGAGTTCTTATTTGGCAGCTCCATCTTTTGTTTTCCAAGACCTGGGAGAGCATTCCTTGGGACCTCACTGCTCCACCACATCCCTGCCTTGCAGTGTGGTGAAGACAAACCTGTGAACACCATGACTGGGCCTCCACAGTTGGAAGGGAACAGCCAGACCCAAGGCCTCGTGCTGTCTGTGAGGAAGTATCACATAATTTTCATCTCTTGAAATTTATTTCCTCTGATGTAGGGAGCAGCTGGATGCTTCATATTTAAAAAAAAAATTAAATCTACCTAGATTTTTCACTTTACTTTTGTTATCAGTTTAAATGAACGACCACAGACCAAGAAATTTCAAGTCATTATCCCACTCCTTGAGGGTTTCCTACACAACATTCAGTCACACTCTCCTGACTCAGACACTTTGGATTGCTCTGCAGGTACACAGAAGCAGAATGACAGAGCTCTCATGGCTTCACCACCTTTACTTATAAACTCAGGCTGTGCATGTGTATTCCCATTTCTCTGCATTGCTCAGTATTATAAAATTCTTTCTTTTATCCCAAGTACTGGATGGAACCAGGAAACAGTTCCAGGCCAAGAGGCACTTATTTTAAAATCAATGATTTGCATTATTTTTTGCATTAATGGAAGCCAAAAGAGAAGCCACTACTGGTTTTCCATGGGCTTTACATTTACTGATTGCTCTACAAAAATTTGGCCTGTAAAGAAAAGATCCCAAATTAAAGAGAACCAGAAAAAAATGTTGCTCTAGAAAGAAGAGTCAAGTAAGTGTGTAGAAGCACATTAAGAAGATAGAAATAAGATAAATATTTTACTTTCCTCAAAACCAGCAATGAAAACATTCTGAAAATTAGGAAATCTTTTTGTGCATATTCATGGCCACATTTACTGTCCTTTCAACATCTTTGTCAATATTAAAAGGTTTTAAGTCCAGAGGATGCAGTATCACTCCATCTTTTTTCAAATCTGAGACTGCTAATAAAAGACCTTGTAAAAGTTATGTGGAGTTTGTACTGGCAAAGGATTAGAGAGATACCTTTCCAGAGCTTAGCAGTAGCTCATGAATTGTCCATCGATGCAGGCAAAGGGAGCCAGAGAATCCAAATATCACTCCACACTCTACAACTTGAGTTTTTTTCCCATGGGCTGCTGTTTCCAGTGAACAGCTCCACTTCTCAGTGATGAAGAAAAATGATTTAAAAGCCACTTGATCTGTGTTGTCTCCATTCAAAAAGAATCTAACCTGATTTATTGTTCCTCAAATGGCTGAAACACTACTTTGCTTAATGTCATTTAAAACCTGATATCGGCACCCAGCCCTAATAAAAGCATCGGGAACATGGTAGTAACCTACCCATAGAAGGAAAATGAAGCTGTCATTTTTCAATATAATTAAACCTGGTTTCAAAAATCCAAAGGTCTGTAATATGAATTACACTAATTACTTCTTGTGGTTTAAACATTGATTCCAATGTTAAATTTAATGGACTTAATGGATGTTGCTTTTCCCATCAGACTGGTGGCCGATGTTTGTCTTGTTTCTTGACCACTTATAGATTTCTGCTGACCCTTTAAACATATTACAATCGGCAGCCTGCTCGTTCTTCGTGCATGAGAGTGCTACTATTACTTTCCATGGATAATCCCAGCTTCCATGTAACCTGTCTCTCGGAGTTATTTTTGGCAGCCAAAAGCATACATACCCCAGGAAATAGAAAAAGAGATCATTGGACTAAATTTTCAGAAATGTGCAAGCAATTAATTTTGCCTGGGCAGTATGTGAAATCCAAACAAACATTAGGAAATAGCAAAACGTGCGGAAATTCACAGAGCTGAAGTGCTGCTGTTTGCTGCACACCAGTCCCTTTCCTGCATTTCTTCATTGCTGAGCAGAGCCAAAACAGAGAAGCAGGGATGCCAAACCTAGTCCTGAACCCCAACTGGTGTTGGAATCAGAAGCTGCTGGAATCCATGGAAAAGAACTTTGGAACCAGGTTCCCTCTTGAACTTTCTGCTTACCCAGAAAACACCAAAAGGAGTGCTCGGGTTGAACAAATAAGAAATACATTACAGATAATAAACTGTGGGCGTTCTGTTGACTTAATGACAGAACCCCCACGGATTTCAAGGAGAGTCAGATGAGACACATTTCATGTGTGATCAATGGGAGGAAAGGACCAGCTCTGGTTCTGGGCTCACACCCAAGAGACAATACCCTGAGAGGGTGATGTTTGATGCTTTGATTCTCTTCAGGAGTTGGAATTAATCAATGTTGTGTCCAGGCAAGATGATGTGGCTTGTTCTGCTGTTAAGAACACAAACAAAGCCTGAGTTCTCGGGTCACAGAGTGTGCCTACATATGAATTTTTAAGGTTCCACTTGGAAGAGAAGGCCTAATCCTGAAGATCCAGATGTAAATAATGAGGAGTGCTGGTTTCTTCATATTCTGGGAAACAAGGCCATTTTCAAATAAGTCCATAAATAAAGAACTTATGAGAGGATTTTCAAAGTACCTCTTGTTGAAAATCTTGGTCTCCTAACACATCACAGTTGCTGAAGGCATCCTAGGCTAAGGTTGAAACAACAGCAGAATGCCTGTTTTCCCACCAAACTGTTTTTACATCTGTTTTCCACAGACAAGGGAACATTGATACCAAAAAGAAATCAGGACCTTGAGATATTTGCACCATTTCTTTTTCTGCAGCAGAAACTCTAGATGCTACATGAGAGGCTGTTGGTAAGAATGGAAGAGAAGTCTACAAATATTTATAAATTCATTCTATCAGGACACCTACAACTGCAGTGAAGTCAAGCAGAAGAGTTTGCTACAACCAAAGAACTGTCATTTATGTCTCAGGACAATAAAATTATTACACACTTATCTATGGCAGTCTTGTTACAGTGGTGATGCCGAGGGGGAATCATCATTCAGGAAAATGATCTTCCTCTTTCTCTCTGTTTGTGGTACATTCCTGAGCAAAGTTGTGCTGCTGTATTTGTCACTGGCTGTGCCTGAAACTGTAACTGGTACGACTTTTAAAAGAATAACATTAGCACTGAGGAATCCTGCCAGCACCCAAAAGACTATTTCTATCCATGGCCTAAAAACATCTGTGCACAAGTAAAAAATATATATAATCCATATGTGGATTGAAAGATCTGACACAAAACACACAGCTCTAGGAAAGCCTTGTGATGTAAAGGGCCAAGTAATCAGCATGTATAAACTTGCATGATTTCATGACACCAGCGATGCTCTGCTGGTTCACATCAGCCCAGGAGCCTCGTCTCATAAGTGTGTTTTTCTTCCTGCATGGGAATTCACTCAGCCCAGAATTAAAGAGTATAACATAACCCTTAAAGAAAAGGGAGAGGATTTTTGGAGAGGTAATTTAATTCTTTCAATTTAGGAATTCAAGTCAAATTAGAACACACTGAGGATTTTGTACGCAAATCCCGCTCAGTAGGGAAAACTTTCCTAGATGTTTAGAAAGGCCTTTGGACTGAGCTGCCAGCACTGGCCTCCTGGCCAGGGTCTAATGAGAGGAGACAGAGCATGACCTATTATGTCTCAGAGTTTGACTGAATGGGGACTTTTGGCAGGTGTGTACTGGCATGTGCAGCTCCTATGTAAACTCTGCAGTTTTATGATTGCATAAAACCTTTTTATAGCCAGAAGGTATTTGAGTTCATAACACGTGCCTTTCCAGACTAGATAGTGATGGAATTCTTGATCGTTTTCTATCTCAATATCAAGATGCAAAGACGACAGGTTAACAAATCCTTGTCCTTTCTGAGATAACTCTGTAAGAAAATAATTAAGCAATGGAAGTAGCTGGAGAAAATGGTTCTCTAGGCATCATTATTGGTCACAGCCCAAAGTCAAACATACCCAGCCATCAAAATTCCACTCTGTTTTGACACTGGATGATGAAGATATGTTGGTCTCATTACTCACTGAACTTTCCTCCTTTCTAGCAAGTATTGGCTCCTGCTACCACGTTACTTTTCAGAACTGCTCAGATAATTTTCTAAGCAAATCATGCAGTTCCATGGGTTTAACCTTCCTTCTCCCCACCTCAGAGCTACACGTTTTAACCAGCCCATGGGCTTGCCTGGAATCTTTTCTCTGAGAAAGAGCAGCCCCTCATTCCTGCCAGGTCTCCTGCCCAGGGGAGCAGTGCAGGTGCTCATGACCACCTCTTCATGGCTGCTTCCAATTTCCATATTACTTCCTCCCCATTCAAACTGCAGACATGTGCCTTGGAAAAGGGATGCTTGAGCATCCACTTGAGCCCACCCTTGAAGTAAACTGCCTCCCATGGAATAATGCTTTGAGAGGACAGAAACTTGATGTTCTCCCAGCTAATGAGCAGGGTGCAGGCAGCGGAGGTTGGCCCAGGAAATGCTGTGCCAGGACTCCCAGCCCTGCCCTCACCCCAGGAACTACTTGGAGTCAGAGCCCTGCCACTTTCTCACTTTTGCCTTACTAAAACAAAGTAACTAATACCATGTTTTCTCATCTCCTCGGGCATGAGGGAGGACAGATTCTTTAAAATAATGATTTTAATTCACAGTACTTAAAAATAGGCTCTTAACTCTATATGCTGGCATCTAAATAAAAGCAGCCTGACTTTGAGAGGTGCTAAGCATTTGCACCTCCTAGCAATGTGTACACGAGCTGTTTTAAAGATCTCCAAAGATACAGATTTTCTTCCCTGCCAATACCATTTCTCTCTCCTTCAATATAATTTTATAGGCCATCCATTTTGACATTACATCAAATTAACACTAAAAACACACCTACCACTTTGGATAGAGCTTTTGAGAACTCACTCTTTCCAGCACACAAGGCAGGGTGCCTACTTTGTGTTACAGACAAGTTCACATTTAACTTTGAACATTTGCACAAGTCACGGAGAATTCATTTTGACTTCTGTGTTGTCCTGAACAATGACATTTTCCTGAATCAGGGACAAAGAAAGTCATTGGAAAGCAGTGACAGCCAAATAGATCATGTTTATGCAGTTTAGCAGGGGCATCTGCTTCTCTAAATGAAACCCCAAAAGAAAAATAATAACCAAGAAAAAAATTAATTCAGTAAGATTTGAAAAAAATAAAACCAACCAAAACCAGAAAAATTTCTCCTGGCTCCTCCAGACAAATTAGCCTAAGGAGTCAGGAATGCTGAAGCAAAGGGAGAGTGCATTGCTGTGAACTTGTCTGAGCTTTTATATATCTCCCATTAGGTAATTTTCAAGTAGTGTTGATTTAGCAGTTTCAATTTCATTCAGAAGAGGCTAAACAATGTTAGATGTTCAAGTCTCCCTTTCAGGTTTGCTTTGCAATTCACTATTGCTCTTTCTACTCTTAAGCCTGTGCTCCGATATAGAACCAGTTATATATTCCTTATTAAAAATGTACAATGTTTCAGAAAATTGAAATAGTTTTCAAAATTGTCCCCCATTGGTAATTCTGCATTTGATTGTCAAAAATGTTAATCTTTTCTCAGGCCTGAAATTATGAGCCAGCTTTATTGGTCAAAGGCCATAATAATTTGAGCTCTTATTTTATAAACTCATTTCTGCCGAGTGATATCCTGATAGGAGCAAGAATAATAAATCACAAACATGTCCCCCAAGATTGCATTGTAAATGTCAAACTAGACAGGAAATTGTAATTAAAGAAAGGAAATTGCTACAAAGAAGCACTTGATTTTAAAATGAGCTAAGCACAGAATTTTCTAAGCATTTAATTACAGACCAATTTCAACTGACTGCTTTGCTTTTGCAGTCATATTTCTTATTATAACTCTTCTACATAATAACCAAATCTCCATGCTTATGATGGTCAGGAGCATTACTACATAACACTGCATAAGCACAAGGATTACCAACTTTACAGGAACCATTAGCACGTTCTAGTGTGATGGGCAGCAATATCAGATTTTTAAATCAGTGACAATCTGATTTTAACTCCACAGCCAAGTGGGTATCTTTTCATAACAGCAACTGCACCTTTTGGCACCTCACTCTTAAACAAGCAGCAGGACCAGTTCTGAAACACCTGGACTGACAAACGCCTGGATGAGTGAATAATGTGGTCAGGGACAGACTCTGCCACCACAAAAAAGTCCCTGTGATCCACGAAGGCTGCTGTGCTTCCTATCAATCCAGACAGAGCCTTTCAGTGCCATAAAGAAAAGGTGCTATTTGCTTCCTCTCCAATGCATATAAGCCAGAAAAGAAAGGATTTAGGGAAGAAAACAATATGTTCTAGCAACACTAGACTAGCAAACCACTTAAATATATGGGCTGTTGTGCACTGAGCAACTCGGGGCAGCCTTTTTGAGCCCTAAATTCTGCTATTGACCCTTTCTTTTTTACTGATCTTCTGTTTCAAGAGAGTTAGCAGGCCTTAAAACCCCTTCTTTCCATCTTCTCAGCCAGACCCAGGAGTTAATCCTCATCTTCCCAACCATCTTTTCCTGCTTCTTGTCAATACCACAGTGGTGTAAGTGGTAAGACTGAAGTGCACAGTTCTCTTTTTCTTTAGCATAGCCTGAAACTTTATTGGAAGTAAAATATACTATATACCAGCACACTGTATCTTTTTTGATTTGAAAAGACAGATATGCAGAAAAACTTTTCTACAAGACTGAAGCTGGAAAAAATCCTGTTACATTGAATCCTCATTAGGACCTAGCAAAATTCACTGAAAACTTGACACTGCATATTTCCAACTAGTAAGGAATAAATCAAGATGCAGATGGGATCATTTGCACCCATAAGCTGACTGCAATGGAAATATTATGCTGCTGCAGGAGCAAGATGGAAGTGGATAAAGCCTAGTCAACTGGCAAATACTTACCAACCACAGAATTTACTTGTTGCCTTGTGAATCAATATAATGACCTAGAATTTAACTACTCAAACATTTAGGAGAGCAAGGTTAATAGAAGCATTCTGATCTTTCGCTTTCCTAGGGAATAAAACCCATTAGACTGGATAAAAACAGTGTCACAACAGAAACAGCATTTTCTTCAAAGTGTGGGTATGTAATTGTGGTGTAATGTAGCCATTACTTGGCACATGGTCTAAAGACCCCCTCAAGTAGGTTACATTCTTAAACATAACATGCAAAGGAGCACAATCTGTGTGTCTGATAAAATAGATGTCCTGCTGTCCAGCACAGCTTACTTTCAGATTTCATCAGCAACCAGAAGTCAGTTGGAATGAGAGAAAGAAACTGCTCTTCTCAAAGGGAAAATTATGCTTGTTTGGCTGGAAAGAGGTGTAAAGAAATTGAGCCCATCAAAAAGATGTGTCTTGGCAAGAGAACTTAGAGAAAAAATAAAATCAGTGTGAAAAAACCAGTGAATGTTTTGAGGTTGCTTTCATTTGGAAGAACTGTTGAATTCAAACTAAATAAAGATGTTGTGGGTCAAGTAGTGTGCATCATCTGTGGGATAGGATTGTATGAAAAGGAGAGAATGAAGCATCTGTGAATAGGTAGGTGCTAAAACAATAGGGTAAAAATAAGAGGAACCAATAAAGGAAGAGTAAGTCATTGTGGGAATCTCTGTGGATGAGGATACAGATGGAGAAGACCAAAAGGCTCCATAAGGAAACAGAACCTTTGAAGAAAAGATTCCATGGAGAGATGGAAAACCCAAAAGGAAGAATGAAGCAGTGGGTGTAATGAAACAAAAAGAGGAGAGAGGCCCTATCCTTTGGTAAGGTGTGCAGCAGAAAGGCCAAATTTGCCATGGTGCCAGCCAGCAGGGCACAGGGCAGGGTCAGCAGCAGGGACAGGCTGTGACTGACAAACCCACTCTCTGCTGCAGCCAGTACATTGCTCACGTGCTGACCCTGAATGTTGGGATAACACATCAAACAACAGCAAATGGATACAGATACACATGCCACAAACCTTCCTTTTGGGTCAGGGTGAATAAATGTGTGTCTGTTTCCATTGTGCATGATATGAAGTGACAGTGGCTGCAGAGGAGCTGAGGAAAAGGAGGGTGGAGATGATGCTGTGATTGAATAAACAGCACAGAACATAATCATGTCTAATAAAACATGCCTTACCAGAGCACCTGGAGAATTCTCCTGCTTTACACACAGCTTTCCTCATTATTTCCTGTTTCTGTTTTCCTTCATGGTTATGGCCTTTCCACAGCAGTGGCATTACTATCACTATGCTTAAATTCTCTCAAGTTAGTCTGAAACCCAGAAGAGAGTGGCAATTTTTGCAAAACCATAAATGGAGCGCCTCAGAATTACTGAATTACTTTGTAGAGCATTTTATTACCAGCAGAGAAAGGCTGCCCTGGCCAAGCTGTGGGCTGTGTTCAACAGGACTCAGCCACATGATGGGATTTTACCAGTAATGGGGTCTGGGTGTTGATGAGATTAGGGCCAACAGTTGGATGTTTCTTCAGATAAGGCTTCTTTCAGCTAAACCCAGTATTTTTGTCACTTCATCTAATTGCTATTACTGTTCTTTCTTACGCATTTCTCATTTCCCCTCTACTTGCATTTATTTTTTGTATCTTCCTGTGGTAAATTCGACCTAAGTCTCCTTTTATACTTTACTTTTTTTTTTTCCAGGACGTGATTACATGTGTTTCATTCAGGCATTACTGTGAATACAACAATTTCGTTCCTTACTAGCAGTGACAGCAGGGCTTAAAACAGGCATGAGCAGTGCTGGGGATGGCAAGCAGAGGAATTTTGGCTGGTGCTGGGAGAGTGATGGCACAGGGGATTCACAGTGACCAAAAAGGGGCTTTTCCAAGGGCAGGAGCTGCTGCTTGCCCACCCTCACCTCCTGTAATCCAGCACCCTATGCAGCTCTGCCACCTGAGAAGCATCTTTTCTCTTTGGAAAGCAATATTTCCTGATTACTGGTGAGCTTCTAGTGGCACGGACAAATTTATTTTGGGGAAAAAGAAATACAGTCTGGCATCCCACTCTTGAAAGGCTACTCACCTCACGCAAGGTTTCCATAACAGTAAGGTCAGGAAAGCAACACATCTCTTTGACAGGAAGATAGCACAATAGATTTTCTGGCTCTATTACACCGTCTCCATGCAATCTGGACACGGCACTTCATGACTCGTTTGCCTCAGTTTCTCATTTATAAAAATGAAGACAGAAATCCTTCTCGCCTGTTCAGGCTCTGAGCTCCCAGGTACAGGCAGGGGCTCAAAATGAGGTTTTACAGCACACAGCCCAGCAGGAGCTATGTCTTACTAAAGGCCTTCTTCCATTTTAATACAAACTGGAAACTTGTGTTACTGAAACGCTATTTACATTTGTCACAGTGCTCATTAAGTTGTTAGAAATATCAGGCGAGACTATTAGTTACAAAATTTGCAACCAGCACCTTAATAGCAATATATATCAAAAGGGAGAGATGTTTAAAATGTCTCTCAAGCACTTCAGAAGGAACTCTCTTTCTGCTGCCCACGTGGAGCACTCTCACTCCCCCCCATTGCCAGCGTGCTGGGATGTGCTGGGATCACCACACAAACACATATTTACGTTTCAGGTTAAAAAAACCAGCTTTTTTATAATTTTATAAAATGGCTTTTCTTTATAACCTGCAGTCTGAGGCACTTGCCATCAGGAAAGCATGCTCGCAGGGGAAGGATCCCAAATTACTTGGCAGGTATGGCTAACACAGCCCAGGGAATTGTTGGTAGCAGCAGACTGCTGTGAATGTGCAGAACCAAGGCAGAGACACAGTGACATATAAAATGTACACACACACACAAAATGAGGGCATTCAAAAAGCCAGTGCAATGGCAAAGCTTCTTCCAGTGCACAGGGAAGGGAATTGCTTTGTTTATTGCCATCACTGCCCTGTGAATCACAGCCCATAGCATTGCAGCAGATGAAAGGCCACAGCTTTAATTCCTCAGCAAAGTCCCAGATCAGAACAGTCAAAATTTCAGACAAAGCAAAGATTCCAACAAATGAAAATATCTAACTATATCAAAGTAACTTAGGATATAGTCCCAGTGCTTCCTTTCAACCAAACACTTTATATCCCATGAAAGCACCTCTGCCTTATAAAAATGAAACATAATGATCATTTTACAAACATCATGATCAAATCAGCTTGTTCCCACCATTTTTTTGAGGCTGCTAAATCTCTATTTTCCATCATGAAGGTTGTAGTGCTCTGTCACTTGTCAAATGCTGTGCCACAAAAATATTTTAAAACCCATTTTGTCTTTCCTGCACTCCTTTTCTTTCTTAATCAGTAACAGAAATAATCAAACTGGTGAGCAAGCCCTGGCTTTGTGTAATAGTTCCAGTATGTCCCTACCAGTGGTAAAAAAAATTAAGGTAAAATTTTGTGTTAAAGCATCAGTTCAAACCATAGAGAGATAAGACCAGGGATAGACACTTGGGATAGACAGATCCATAGATTTTGTAGACTAAGTGCTGAAATCACACAGAAGGAAGTGCTGTCTTATGAGAGGCTTGTGGGATTTAGATATCAGGAAGAAATTCTTTACTGTGAGGGTGCTGAGGCCCTGGCACAGATTGCTGTGAGCAGCTGTGGCTGCCCCATCCCTGGCAGTGTCCAGGACCAGGCTGGATGGGGCTCTGAGCAGCCTGGGACAGTGGAAGGTGTCCCTGCCCATGGCAGGAGGTTGGAATGAGATGATGTTTCAGGTCCTTTCCAACCCAAACCATGCTATAATTCCATGATTTATCCAGGATCCCCTGGGAAGCAAGTGCATAACCAGCAGACTCATCAGTGCTCTCATTAATGCCAACCTAAGTTACTGAATAGCCCTTATTGTTTCATTTCTATCACTTTTTTCCAGGACACGGCTTTACTCTGTGAGTTAAAGTCTCCAGATCCACATGTTGGAAAGTCAAATCGCTGTGGCCAGGGGAACACGGACATAGTTATCAAGTTATCATCTGGGCCATCACTGGGGGGGGAAATGTGTCACGTGTGTCTCTTTTCTTAGGGGGGGATAGTTGTTTCTGCCGTCCTATTTTGAACATGCCAAGAAATCCAGAGGATCCCCAGCCTGTAAGGGAAATCACAGTCAGGGTACAGGGAAGCTAGCTCAAGTCTTGGGGGTTCTTTTTCACAAAGCTACTGAGCTCAACTAGACATGAAAAAAAAAATCTTGGAGATGATGCTGCCTACATATGCCATAAACAGATGTAGAGTTGGATTTTGTCCACATAGCATGAACATTTAAAACTCAGTAGAGGCAGGATATGCAAACAAAGAGAGAAGCTTTGTGTATTCACTCATACATTGACTTATAAAACTCAAGCTGATGGGTCATAAAAATATTTGAAGATGTTTACATGAAAATTTCACTTTGCTTGCAGCAGTTTCAGCAGCATGTTCTCCCAATAGACTGTATTATTAAGACAACCTTTTTTCACAATGAGCTGCAAAATGACAGTGCCCAATTCTAGAAGATCTAGGCTGGTTATACAGTGTGAGAAGGCTTCATAATCACTGCTCACTGGTTCTTTCTGCATAGAATAAAGAAAAATTCGGTATAGTCTCTGGCCATAGTAGTAAGTAGGATGGACAAGCCAGTGTTTGCCACCTACTTGTCCTCACCCTGTGACAATCAAATAACACAAGAAGAGTCCTTGCTCCTGCCACAGCCCTTCTCAGGAGTCCCTGCAAAGGCTCTTCAGTTTCTCAGAAAGGAATCTGTGCAGCTAAGCACAAACCAAAATGACCATTTGGAGAAAAATCCCAATTTCTCATTTTCTGTTCATTCCAAACACGAATGAAGGATCAGGAATGTGAATCTTCCCTGGGACAGATATTTTTAGAAAACTCCCCTTTGGAGAACCCCTTGGGGAGTGTGCCACACCTCATGTACACACGAGCTTGTGGGGCTCATGGCAGAGTGGGTGGCAGCTCAGCCCTCCTGGGGGCTTGGCAGCCAGGGCAGGCCACAGGGTGCTGGGGATGAACGCAACTCCACAGCCCCAGCAGAGGGAAGGCAGCCTGGGGAGGTCAGCGAGCCTCCAGGCAGCCTTTCAGTGACCCCAGGAGTTTGCCAGGGGCTGCTCAGCATGTCAGACCTCAGCAAAGTGGGGTGGGCATGTTTGCAGACCAGGGATGTCCCCCAGCACCAGAACCAGCCTTTCCTGAGAGAACCACTCTCCCAGAGCCCCCCTCTGAGACCCAGGCCCCCAAAGGCCCCGCTGCAATCACCATTTGCACATGATGCCATTCTGCATCATGTTCTGAGCTTCTCCTCCTGCTGGGAAGGGGAGATTTCCTCAGGGGTCCAGTGAGAGCCCAGGAGCTGTGGCTGCTCCCTTGGGCTCTCCTGTCCTGGGCAGCCCCAGGAGAGTCTCGTGTGCCACACGGAACAGCCCGGGTTCCACCCGGCCTTCTGTCAGGTTTGCAAACGTTCCCCAAAATGCAGATTCCTCATCTACACAGAAAAATCTAAAATGAAACCTCCAGGATGGCAGCAGCATCCACATCACTAGATACAATCCTAAGCATTCCTGCAATTAATGAACTGGGAAAATTACAGGTAAAATAAAAATGACTGTGTGAAAAAGACCTTGAAAGACATGAAACAGACAATGAGTTTTTTCTACTTTTTATTTCTCTTTCCCTCCCTTCCCTCACTACAGCTTTATGCATAATTGTTTGGTCAGTTTGTTCTTCCCTGAAACTTTTACTGAAATGGATTAGGTAAACCATGCTCTGAAACAGATTGAAAATGGAAAATATGTAAATATATAGCATATAACTTATAAAACTGTATATATATGTGTGTGGGTGGGTGCTGGAATAAAAAAGCGACTGTTACTTGCTGGTAGAACAACATATCAACAACTGTTGGAGCTGACTTGAAGGTTAAATATTAGGAAGGAATCCAATTTCTCTTGTCTATTCAGCTCAGCGGTGTGTTAGATTGCGGTTGGAGTGTGCTTATGGAGTGTGGGATATGAAGCAGGCTAATCAATCCCTGCTGCTTCATTCTCAGGTTCTTCTTATATCAGGTCCCTGCCCTCAGGCAGCCTTCAGCTTTCCAAAAGCCAATTCCATACAAATAAAAATTGCGACCTGCAGCTAGAGGGTGAAGCTGAGTTTCCCCCTTGTGATTAATCTCTTCTTGGGTGGCTTTCAGGGGAAGAAAAAAAAAAAAAAAGAAAAAAGGAGAAAAAAAAAAAAAAGGAAAGAAAAAAAAAGGAAAGAGAAAAACCATGCATGCTGCAGCCCTGTGAAAGAGTTTTCCTATTGAATGAGCCCAGTGCTCTGGAGCCAGCTTATCAAATGAAAGAATTCATTTTTTTTAACAGTGCCTCGTGTTGACATTGAGAAAATGAGCTATCAAACACTATGATTAAACTTCAGCTGCCATAATTGTCGTCCGAACAACTGCATGGTGGAACTGAAAAGCATTTTTTTTTAACCAGCTCTATATGGTTCACCAGCAATACTCAGTTTAAAAGGTTGTTGCTGCTAGCAAGAGAAACAAGGCTTGAAATTAACTTTTTCCAATCCATAGACAAAATTAAACATAGGAATTTGAGTCACACAAACAACAGGTAAATCAGATGCGCTTTAAATTTCATTTTTAGTCATTTTATCTGCTGAGGGGTAGCTCCAGGGTATTAAAATATCTGAGCATTTTCTTGTTTCACTGCATCTGGCTGGATAGGTCTTGCCTTTTATTTTGAGAAAGGCAGACAGACAGACAGAAAGAAGCAGAAGGAAGGGTGCCTTAAATACACAATTTGGTGCAAGAGGGGATAGATGGAAGGAAACCCAAGATTTGTGGAATGTTTGCCCTGCAACCTCAAGATTCAATATGAGCAGGGGACAATCCGAGCCACAGTTGCCCACGGTGTGCAATTATTGCTCAGCCTCCTTTTGGGCCTGGACTAGTGCATTCCTTAGTGCATTAGGACAGAATATTTAGTATTATAAAATACTCAGTATCCCCATAAGCCCTGAGGCTTATGGGGATACTGAGTATTTTATAATACTAAATATTCTGTACTAATTCTCAGCAATGTTTTTACATACATCCTCAAGAGGCTGGCTCCTCAAGGGGGCTGAAGAAGTCCTTCAGTGAGGGCTGTTAAAGGCAGGTTACCCCAGGAAGGTGACACTGCTGGTGACAGCAGCCCTCTGTAATCCTTTGGAAATGAGCTGTTGCACAATTAAAATCTCTGCTCAAACTTGTTTTAAAAAAAAAAAATCAAACACTACAGTACAGGGAAGGAAATACAGTATATGAAGGAAATAATGACGGGGAGTAGCTGAGGGCCAGGTTAGGAGGATATAAATGAAATTTCCTTGCCACTTTCCCGAGGAGGATCGGCGCTCCTTCCCGACAGGACGGGGAGCGGGCTGCGGCCCGGGATGCGCTGAGGATGCGCTGAGGATGCGCTGAGGATGCGCTGAGGATGCGCTGAGGATGCTGCCGGAGCCGGGCAGGAAGATTTGCATCCCCACAGCGCTGTGAGCAGCCGTGCCACCGCTAGATGTCCGCCCGGGCCCCGCGGGGACCAGCCCGCCCTCGGCATCGCCCTCGGCATCCTCCTCCCACCGGATTAACGCCGCATCGTCTTGGGAACAGAAAGGTTTTGGTTTCCTCCCCGCTTCCACCCCACTCTACCCACTCCAGCAGGTATTTCTGCAAAGCCAATTACACAACCTGATCTGTTTCCTGAGCATATGGGAATGACATTTTGAAATAACAATAACATTTTCGTCATTTTTAGAGTCTCGCACGCCCTGAGCTTTACTTTATCCCTTTCCAGGAGTAAAACTGATAACGTCGAGGGCTTGTTGAGGATACTCAGGGGTTGAGGCTCTTGCTTGCAAACCGATTTCATGATGTGAACAGAGCAGCTGGAGGAGCAGTGAGGTGCACAATGACTTAGACATGGGTAAGAGTTAGGAGCTGAGCTGGAGAGAGAGGAGTAGCAGCTTCCAGGAAAACAACAGACTGGATGCAACAGACTGGATGTTGTTGATGAAAAATAACACAAGTCTGCAAAGCTAGGTAATGGCAACTGCTCCATAAAATAAAAATAAAAATTAAAAAAAAATAAAATTTAAAAATTAATAATAATAGTAGCAGTAGTAGTAGTAGTAGTAGTAGAAGAAGAGAATTTTCAGGTGTAAACCTAAGAAAACTGAAGTCATCCAGGTCTGTTACTTCCATAACACTTTCAGCAGCTCTTTTATCAGCCTAGTTCTGGATTGTTCCCACCTGCTGGACTGCACACACAAAGTTATTATTGTAGGGTTGCTTATGCATGCTGAGCTGCGTTCCCATGTTTGCTATTTGTAGGGTCACTCAGACATGCTGTCTGGACCATGACTATTTTCAAGCACCCTGGGCCACTGGAAAGGACTCATTTATCCAAAGCAACAGCAAAGATATTTGTGTCAGAAACAAAGATATGAAAAAGGTACTTGAAGCCAAATTCTGGGCCAAGCTGCAGAAGCACTGGGCAACACATTATTCACTCATCATGAGCTCTGCAATGAGTTATTTTAAAAAGTTATAATCAATTAAGAAAACAGAGTCTGACACTGCAATACTCTTAGCTGAAGGAAACCAAATAAAACATCACAGCTTGCTCAAAAAGCTTATTTTGAAATCTCAGTGTAAATAAGAGGTATAAACACACATCCTTTCAGCTAGGTTTTGGGTGAACTGTCAGATCTATTTGCTGCTGTGCAGAAAGCTAAATTACCTTTTAAGATGAGTCTTTCATGAAAGGCCTGAAATTCTCTCTTATTCCTCATTTCCTACATTTGAAATACTTTGATTTAAAGAATCCAGTCTGTTGTTCCAGTAATAAACTTAGCAATTGCAAAGAGATGAACCTAATATGGTCACTTTTAATTGAGGACACATCTTTTATCTTACTCTGAAGGCAACGTTATTGAGCACCTCTGCAGGTGAATTCCAGGCAGTATTGGAGATGGGGTAAGCACGGTGCACCTGCAGGTTGTTTTGGCTTTAGGTTGCTCTTTGACTAGAAAGAAAATGTGAAGTTTGGATTAGCTGGTGAAGAGAAGGGGAACCCCTGGCCCCTCTCTGCACTTGGAAGCTGTTCCCGAGGACATCAGCCTGCCAGGCTTTTCTCTAGGTGACAGAAGAGCTGGGCTTTAGCTCACACCACTGTGCTAAAACAGCAATAAAACTGTGACAAACTGACAAAAGCAGGTCAATTCACAGCTCAGGCTGACACCACTTTTTCAGCCCATATTGGTGGATTACCAATCAAATTTCAGGTACAGGGGAGAGAGTGGAAGAAGAAGGCAGCACCGAGACATGTCAAGATCCGTCAGTCACGGCTCCCTCAGAGACCCGGGCAGCTCCACCTCTTCTCTCTGTTTTTTGGCAGCCTCACACCACAGGTATGTGTGTGACAGCTGCTGGGGGAAAGCCCTGGAGACACCCACAAACCAGGCCCCTTAGAGACCCCCTGCCCAGACAGAAGTGAGCCTGCAGAGGAGATCCAGGCACAGGCTGTGAGGCTGGGAATGCCTGGACCAGGTTCCTGAGACAACAGGGCTGTGGAGGGCCCTGTGCTCATGACCTCCCCAGGCACTGGTTGGAATAAGGGATATTAAAATACTCCCATGAACGTCAGTGCCTGAGGGTCTCTGACCTGTGGGGCTGCTTTTCCTTGCCATCCTTTCCCACAATCCCAGAGGAAGGCAACCACTCATACCACACAGCATCTCTGCTTTTAAGCTGGCACATTCACCCACTGATAGTTCTTTTTTCACTGTGTTCAAACTTCAGTTAAATTAATACTTTACAGTAAAAAACAGAGCTAATCATATCACTGCTGCACGAGAATAGCTGTGACTGACAACCTTTCTGAAAACACAAGCCCATGACTCAGTGCACACAACACAATTTGTGAAGGGCAGAGTGAAATCTGCCTGGAAAACAAAGTCAAAGTAGGAGAGGAAAAAATAATACACAGGATAAGATTGTGAGAGGTTAAAAAACCCTCTTAGCCCCCAAATATCATCTATTCTCCCACTACAGGTTGTTCAGAGGACAGAAGGATGCTACATCCTCCCATTCAGATTTAACTGCATTCCTGTGCATTTTTACTTTTAATGCGAAATTTTTTGCCTCACATTTGCTGTATTGCCTACAGAGAAATGGCTTGTATTCATAAAGTGTCTTTTCTCCTTTTGCATTACCAGAATCAACTGTCTGTCATGGCCCTATGAGCTCCTCTTTCTCAAAAGTGGGCCTTGGCATTCAGAAGCAGCCCTGGATCTCCGAGCCCAGGCTGAGTATTGCAGGGTTAACATCACATAATTCCTTTCACAAATGTATTTTCTGAAACATGTCACACAATATGGCTGCTGCTATAAAGTAATAACAAATAAATCCAAGGAGTCTTTTGTCTTTTTAAGGGAAAAATATAACAAAAGTGAAACAACTCCCCTCAATTAAATGACTAAATGACCCATAGCAGCTTCTTTCACCCAAGCCCAAAGCAAAGTTCAGAAAAGTAGCTTGCTTAATCCAAGGGACAAGATTTACTTTTCCTTCCTTCCTTCCTTTCTTCCCTGACTCGTGCAACCAACTCATCATCAAACCTCCTCCTTTCACAGTTAATTAGTTTTGGGATGGTTGTGGGAAGTAAACCTTTATATTGCTTAACCTGATTTCTGTACCAAGTATCTGCACTGGGAGCAACAGTGGTGAAGAAACAGAGTTAACCTGTTTCCCACCAAGCTTTCAGTGGTGCTTATGCTGATGTTTCTACCAAAATATCAAGGAAAATTCATCTCAGCTCACAAAGAAAAGAGACAATTAGTACTTATATTTTCTTCTATTCCTTTCAGAAAAGCCGAAGCAGATGGAGTCACCATCCCTATAAGAGAGTCCAGGGTCTGGGAGAGACAGCCTGGGAGATACTGCAAATAAAATAGATGGCAAGTTCTCAGAAAGGCAATTCAGGCTGCTTGCTGCCACCACAGACTTCTGGAGCTCCAGAAGCTTGGCACAGAGTGAAAAGCCAACAGGTGAGTTCTTCCAGAGAAAGCAGAGACATGGATGGAGACATGGAGAGCCAGACTTACAATTTGTTCAATGATATTTACTCTCCAGGTTCCAGGAATGAATTGTGATTACAAATAGCCCTTTCAATGCTACTTGGCAGGTACAAATGTAAGGTGAGTCTGGTTTTATCTCATAGCTGAACAAATAGCTGAACCAGAAAAAAGTACTAAAGACAAAGGCCTGAGTGCTCTGACAGTGTGTGTTATTGCAGCTATACTGGGTTTTACAGAATTCCACCTGTTTACACGAGCTGTGTGTAGATGTGCCTGTCCAAGGGGTTTTCCATGGTCAATAACCTATTAGGTTTCCATTATAATTGCAGCTGGTAGCATTGCCAGCTCCTGATGCTGCCTGACATTTCCCAGCAATTCCAGTTGCTTTAAATCTTGCCAAATATTATTATTATGATTAAATTATTGCCAAAATTTTCCAGTTCAGGCTGGAATTGGTATCCTGGATATGTACCACTGTGGTGGAACTGTCACCAAACCCAGGTGTCCCTTCCAAGGACCAAAGCAAAGGCAAATACCCTGCTTGGCCTTTGTTCAATACATGTATGAACTTCTCCCCCCCAGTTTTATTTCTGTTTGGTTTCTACCACCCAAGTGCAGCGTTACACTCTTTCCACTACAGAAATTTTGCAATTTAGCAGAAGGGGAAAAGGAGGGGATGTCCCACTGCTAAGACAGTGGGCCTTGCTGCTCACTGAAGGGGATTAGGTATTGATCTGCTCCTTATCAATTCTCCTCACACTGGAAGGAGTCTGCGCCTTATCTTTCCAGTTGGACTGGATTCCCTCTCATTTGATCACTGGAGGGAAACCTAGACATGGCCAAGGGGTGGGACAAGAACATCTGGTCCTGGTTAGTTTAGGACTGTGCAGTAAGGCACATCCCAACAGGAGCAGGGTGTCAGGGCCCTTAGCAAGCTGTTCATCACCAAGATTCACTAAGCTCTGTTAATTGACACAAATTACAACCTGTTAAAAGATCCTCCTGATTGCTTGTGCTATTAGGTAGGAGCAATCCCTTAGTTTTGTAAAAATGTTCCACAGTTCTTATGTGTTCAACTTCATTTTCAAGGGGAGAGGATAAAAATAGTCTGCTAAAACAGATTTTATAATAAACTATTATTCTATAAAGTAATTGGAGAGATTATTAGAGATGATGATTACTTTGCAATTCTATCTAGAGAAATTATTATCAAGGCCTGTCAGCCTGCTTGATGGGACTGCATTTATACCCTTTTTTGGGAACCATCCACTACAATTGCTGTTTCAAGTCCAGAGGAAGGTAGGCAGATGTGTGACTTGTTAGCCACAAAAGTCTGACAACCTTTTCAGTTTGGACCAGACCACTGATGGTGTAAATTGGCATAGCTCCAGTAATGCAAAGTTTCAGGAAGATTCCAAGCAGTGCCAGCTCCTGTCCCTTCATCCCAGTGGGGCTGTGCTTACATCCACTGAAGATGTGGAGATTTACTTTAAGACATGCATGAAACATGATTTCCTGGAAATAGTTCTCTTTCACTTTGGGAATTTAAAAAAAAAAAAAAAAAAAAAAAAAAAAAAAAAAAAACAAAACCCCAAAAAAAAAAAAAAAAAAAAAAAAAAAGTATCCAAAACCCTCAAAAGAGAAAACAGAAAACAGAAGGGGTGAAGAAAAATTACTTAGTTCAGCGATATTAGACATAGTGATAAAAGAAAACTTCAAAAATGCTAGAGTGGAATTTATAAATAGATAAATCAAAGAAAAATGCAGTGATTAAGGTATAGTTAACACAGTAATCTGAAATTCCCTGGAGACTTAATGAATTTGGAGCCACTAACACTGCACTAAGCACAGGGGACATAATCAGAATCAGAACTGACACAGAGCTCAAAATCATTTGAATTATCTCTTTCACTTACATTATAGCTAGGAAAACAGTAAACAGTCAATGGCAAATCAGAAGTACAGTCAGGCAACATCAATGGGGAGCAGCCAAGGCTGGGTCATACAGTACACTGAGAAGAGAGCTTGACCTTTGGAATTGAAATATAGGTATTTTAAGCTCCAGTGGAATGTATGAAAATGGCCTTTTTCAACTTAAATGCATAAAAGGTCAAGGGGAGGTCACATTTGGCTTTGGGTCCATCAGCACAGAGCATATCCCTGCTCTTTCTTTATTCATTCTCATTTTAAAAAAAGGGTTTTCAAACCTCTCTGGCATGGCATAAATATTCATTCTCCAGGGCCAGATTTTCAGTTGGTGTAAAGCAGGATAACCACATTGAAATAACGAACCTCTGCCAATTTATACCATCTCAGAATCTGGCCATCCTGTTCACATTCTTTTAAGATATAGAAATGGCAATTTTGAAACTTTTCCTGGAGCAAATGCTTCCAACAATAATGATGCATGTTGAAATTTGAGACTTTGACATTTAAATTGTCTGGGGTTTTCTTTGAAAGGCATGGCAGGAGGCATCCTCCAGAAGAGCCAAGGAGAGAGTAAATACCACAACAATCTACTTTACTGCTTCTCTATGTGCTCGCCCTTCAATAGCAGATTTATGCCTTTTTCAATATTCCCACAATTCTCTTCAGATGGGAAAGAACTTTTCTGTTCCCTTATAAATTGCTTTGAAGACAAAAAACAAAGAAACAACCAAAACCAAAAGGGCCACTCACAAGTGGCACTGGCACATGAGCACAGTGAGGAGAGACCCAGCAGGTGCAGCAGGACTGCATCCAAAGCTGGGCACCATCCTCATTCTGCTACCAAACCAATTAATTACCCAGAAACTGGATGAATGTGGGGGGATCATCCAAAGTCAAATGAGTGGCCATCTTAAAGAAACAAGCATCCACAGTTATCTAATTTGAGTATCAGACTCCTTTCCAAAGGAGGCATTTCACATCCTACTTACTCTCTTAGTGCACTAAGGTAATTTCTAATATATTGGTAAAGAAAACTTGCCTCTCATTTTTAGGATAGAGGATCCATTTGAAGAAATAAAATAATATCAAACTTCTGCAGCCCTGAATAATTATTTTTGTCCTAAAATGGATAATAAATAGGAGTTTCTCTTTCTTTATTTGCATTCTGAAGAATTCAGATGACACTATTCAACAATTTTCAGAGGCCCTTGGGAAAAACATGGCCCACCCCAGGTGGCATTGGCTTTCATGTGGCATTTCTTAGTCTTAATTCAATTTCACTTCTGTCCCTCAGCATGCAGGAGAATCAACTCAAAACAGTCAATATTGCTCCATATTGAGAGTCAATTCCAAGGAAGAGAATCTCATTTTATATTTTATTTGTCTGTAATATGCTTATCCTTAAATGAACATTTTAGACACAGATTCCAAATTATGCATTCATTGGAAAGATTAACTCTGATTAACAAATTCATGCTAAACAACTGTGTTTAATTGGATTTTTGTAAGTAGCTAAATGTGAATGCTTCTCAGTTCTTCTATGTGGCAAACAAAACAAAAACTAATTTTAAAATATTTAATGAGGAACAATCTCTGTGTTGCTGACCTATCTTCACTGGTGATGAACTCTTCCTCCCTGCGTTCCCCTGCATGCAAAGTTCTCCTAATCTAGTCCTAATAATGGTTAAAGTTATCTGTCTAATCAAACTAATTAGCACTGGTGAACAGAGACGTAATCATAATAGAAAGCAAATGCCAGTTTTACAAAATGAAAACGCCATATGTGCAGTAATTAGTGAACCACACGCACTTTTTATAAATCATATTTATTAGTTCATAAACAAATCAAATCCTAAATGAAATGAACGTTACCATTACCAAACACCACGGAATGAACAGATACAATGACTGGCCCTGCTGGGTGTGTTGTACAAGGGGTAGGGGAAGGGCACCCCCTCCTCTCAAAGCTCCCTTGGAGGGGTTTAAGGTTTTTCACAGAGGTCTGTGTCCTCTTCTTTAAGTCACAGCATGGATGTATTAGCTGACCTAGGGAAGCTGCATTTTGGTCATATGGGCTGTTCTTGACTGGAGACCAGATGGTCATAAATTAGGATATTCAGGCTACATCCATGGTGAAAAATGTAGTAGTAATAAGTACTCTAATAATGTTCTACAGTGGACCAGGTTTCACCAGAAATTTAATGTGGATTTTGCCACCTTGCATAAATGATGCTATAGTATAAACTATATTTAATGGCAACACCCAGCCAGCAGAGGCAGGCTTTCAGCTGCCTTCAGACTCTACATACAAAGGGCTTTTTTACACCTCAGACACAGAACTTAAACACAAAGAGTTGCAGAGACACACAGCCCAGACACACAGTGCTGGAAGCTCGGCCTGAACAATCTGACTCAGTACCCACAGGAAAACTTACTTAAAATTAAGAAGGTTTGTAATAAATACCACGTATCATTATGTATCCGATCACAATTATCATGGCTTTCCTCTCCCACGGGGAATACTGGCAGCAGAAAAGATTATGAACAGAGATATTTTTAGAGGCACAAAAACTACTTCATTCCTCTAACTGTTAGAATAGTCTAATGGTTGAGACATCTTCTTTACATTAAGTGCTCTTCAGTTTAATAGATGCTGGATATTTCCAAATTTTGGGAAGAAACCAGCTTTGCTTTCTACAGTTTGGCTGAAAACACTGTAGAACCTGGTCATTTGGGCTCTTGACCCATTTTCTCTTGACAAATTGAAGCCTTTGACTCCCACAACTTCTGCAGACCCAATCAGATCATGAACGTTCCTGCGCCTGCACATACCCAGATTTGAGTCTGAGCTTAGTTGCATCCTCCTTTCCATGGTGATCCTATAACATGGTGAAGCAAGGTTTAGGAATGGGCTGTGCACATTCTGCTCTGAGGTCATGGCTCAATATGTTCTCAAATCCTCACCTTTTGAGGTGAGAACACAGCGGGAATTTGGAAAGCAGAAGTACAAACCAACTTTTCTGTCACTGGCAAGCCATACTCTTCCCTTTGGTGCTCATTCTGAGAACATTAATTAGAGTGGGTATTTAATGTGACTCTCCTGTAGTTTGTACACGAAGAGCTCAAACTAATCTCACCCCGCCCCAGCAATTCCAATGTACTCTGTTACAATGTCTGAAACATTAACAGTGAATTAATTATAATTGTGCAGTGGCGCCTGGCCACTTTGCTTTCTGTCTAGTTTATCTTTATTTTAGATTAAAGAAAACAACAATGAAAGAACAAACACGCAATAAAATCTGTGCAGGAGATAGAAAGCAGAGTATCCCTGTCTTGGTTCCCCTCTTGGCCATACCCCCCATCTGGGCAGGAATCATGCTTTTTACATTTAAAAGTGCAAATGCAGAGACAGCAGAACCAAAGCTGCAAGCATGCTGTGCATTTAAATTTGATCCCTTTCTTTGTTTGTTTATTTTCCTGTACTTCTTTGGATTGGACAGGAAGTTTAAGCATTGCAATAAAGAAACAAAGGCCATTCTCATTGTATATTTGGCCTGGCCAAGAATAAGAGGTAATACCAATATTGTGAAAAAGCCTGAGCAGGAAGGGATTTTGCACAAAGCAGCTGAAATGAATCCACACAATCATCTGAACAGTTCTGGATTTTTCAAAACACAGTCTAACCAACCACACATGGTCCAAAATAGTCACCCAAGATTCTACAAAAAACCCATGAAATTGCCTTTAAAATTACTATATTTTGAAATAATAGTAACACAACAGCTTCCTCCCTTTAGTTTCTGTCTTCTGAGCTCCTTGGGCACTCTTATTTATCCACACTTTCAAGCAAAGTCTTTTATGAAATCTCTTGTTTCCACGACCTGGAGTTCTAGAACCTCCCCCCAGGCCCCATTACAGCCCTGGGACAAAAATCATAAAAGGTGGTTTTTGAAGTGAAAACTGCAACGTGCATGGACACCTCCCAGCTTGGGTTGACTCCAATGGTTGGCAGAAAAGCCATATGAGACAGCCTGAAGGGCCTCATACATCTCAGCAAGGGGGGGAGATCTACACTCTGATACCAGCAGAACCTAGGGATAATCCTAGATCTGTGGGAAGAACTCACTTTAAAAAATCACTTTTCTCCCTTAGATAGGATGAGTTGAGTCTGTTTGTCATGGGGCAGAGAAGTATCAGAAGGGAAAGGGAGGAAATACCTACGACATGTCCGTGAAAAGGAGGTGTGGGGAGCCTCTGTGAAGGAAGCAGAAACAAAGCCATTCATACAAATACAAATATATCTCCAGCCTGCCAAGCCCCTCCACAGCTACCAGCCCTCTGTTAAACTGCTTCAGGAGAGCAGCTTTGGCCTCATCCCTGTGCAGAAGGCCTAAAGCACCTTGAACTCCCACTGGAAGTGCAATAAAAATACGGCAGGACACCCAGCCAGTACTCTGCTGGTTCAGCAGGACCAGTCCTGTTCCTGATGAAGTCCAATGGGGATTTTTTGGTGATAAAGGGAGCTGGCACAGGGGAGATACCTGACTCTGCAACAGCCTGGTGAGTGACCACAACAGGCACTGAAAAGACTCTTGTAAATTTAAACAGACTTTAACTCTTGGATTAACTAAATGGGGCTCATGGCTGCTTCACATTAATGCTGGTGGATATCACTGATCTGACCCCAGCATTGTAAACAGCAAGACAGAGCTTTAATTTGCTTATTCTTTGAAGACTGGCCTTTTAGCATTCTAATAAAGCAGAAGACTAATCTACACAGGATAAACTACAGTACATTTTAAGTAATTATACTCCATGGTTAAACAGTCCTTACTGTAGGAGGACAAAGACCAAAAAGATTAGTTCATGCTAAATATTTCTCTTAAGTGATGTTGTTTTCCCCTCCTAATTTGGTTTTCTTACAACAAACTTTGCCTTCACAATTATTCCCTTGATTACTGTAAGAGTGCCAACATAATTTAGTATTTGGGGCTGGTACACAGAGCCTGGCAAAAACCTGACTCAAGCAAGTTTTGCTGCAGATTGGAGATTCAGCTTACTGCACAGAAAGCAGTTTTCTATATGAAAACTATTAAACTATATGAAGAGTAATTAAAAGCATCAATTAAGGATGTGAAATACAAATAATTTTATATTAGCCAGAAAACTTATTCTGACATACTAAAATGGGTGCTTAAAAGAAACTGCAGTGTGGGCTGCCACTTATTCAGAGCTCTAAGATACTGCCAAGTTGTGTCTAAATGTATCACTTGATGCAGCATTTATAGGAAAATAATTTATTCTTACAATTTAAATTAGTGTAATACACTGTCACTATGTTCATTTGTATGGAGATACCCAGAAGTGCCACTGCTATGCTGGCAGTTATTTTTAATTCTGCAAACAACCTCGTCTTTCTATGCATGGAAAGACACAACCTGACATTTTCTATTCTCCAGCTTTCCCATGCCAGAAAAAAAGGGCAACAGTGCTGTGAGTTGCCCCCATGCTTTGTCACATTTTCCTGAAATAATTAATTTTTACTATGAAATAGTAACAACAACTATATTTAACAGCTCTGTGGCAGAAATTTCTTGGTTTATATCTTGTTGTTTAGCTTTTTCCTATGAAGAGTCACTGTGGAAGGTTGGATTCCTTTCTTTCAGCAAAGCTACACACAAAGAACATGAGAGCCACATTGCACTGGTCTTTGGCAGAATGCAGCAAAGCAGTTACCCATCATCTGGCATGCAAGTGTTTAAGAAGGTTATAGATGAGATTTTTTTAGAAAACAAGAGTTAGAACAAATTTTGGTTAAGCCAACCCTGCTATTAGTCCCTGCTATTCTCCAAAATCTGGTTCTGCATGTCAAGATGTTACCTACTCCTCATATTGCTGGCACCTACACAGTCCTAGGGAGGAAGATGCACAGAAGAAAATTCTGGATCACTTCATTCCAAAACAAGAGTAACCTCTCTTAGCATGTGTGTACAGCATTGGGAGACAAAGAGCTGCTCTTTGAAAGAGCAGAACACCAGTTGTGTTCTGGCACTCCCCCTTTGCTAAGGCTCTACAGGACAAAATAAGCTGTCTTTAGCTTGTCTTTGAAAACAAAAAAATCTCACTAAAACAAAGAATTCATGAAAACAAATAATTCTTTATGGCAATGAAACAGAACACTTTTTTTTTTTTTTTTTTTTGGTGACACCCTCCATCTGTACCAAAAGACAAAACAGCAGTGGCCTGATACATGCACTGAAAGAGGAAGGTTACAATTTAAAAAAAATGAGTGTGCTGAAGGATTGGTCCTGCAACATATAGCATCACATCCATGGAATGGTTTAGGATTTGCGATCAATCCATGCAGAAAAGCTTTCCATAAAGTTCTTAACAGTTGGTGTGCCTCAAGGTAAGCTTTCTGGGGTCTTGTGAACTAAGAAATTGCTCAAGGAGGAAATATATATGAATTATTCTCTCATCTTTGTGAGGGAGAACAAATGCTGGAGACTGTGTATCTCACCTATGGGTGTTTAATAACAGAGAAGAAAGGAAAAAGAAGCAGTAACATCCCTGCTTTTTAAGATAAATGCACAACTTTTCAAGTGCCAGGTTGCACACAGGCCTGGGGTCCAAACTGCAGTTTCAGATGAGTTACAGCAAACACGTGGTGACAAGCCAGTTGGAGAGTTTCAATTCAAATATACTGGAACCTTCTTCTTTACAGCTCACTTTCCCCTCACCTACAGGTACTGGTGGGCACCTACCTATTCCTCATTTTTACTACATGAAACCCTTGCTTTGACAAGCCTTTTTCTCACATGCTGAGTTTAACCCTTTACAACACCTGCTGTAGCTGTGTACCAAGATGTTGTTGTAAGAAAATGGAGCTATGAAAAGGATGAAATCCCTTTGTCAGCTCATCAAAGGAGCAATCCAAATTGTGAACCCAAGCCCTAATCTCTCTTTACTCAAATCATGGTAGCAGCAGGCAAAGTCCTTATGTACTTCTACTGCAAATCACAATCAATTGTATTAAAATATATTTTAGAAACACACATGCTGGATCACCTGAGTCCCAGCTCATTTGTATTTTTAAGCAGGATTTGATGGCACATCTCTCATCCAAAAAAGTAATATGTTAACCCAATCTGCCACCTAATCCCTAAGAGTCTCATTTTGATTGTACAAAAAATAATTTAGGGAACCTTACAGTTTAAAACTGTCTTTTCTGGTGCCTAAGTGCTTCATTTTAATAGATATTAGCTGTTAAAGATACTCATTTTAACAATGACATTTACAGCTTTAACCAGTCTATCATTGAGCACAGTGCATCACTTAGCAGGATAGCACTGTTTAAAAAATAATCTACTTGCTTTAATGTATATTGGAGTGTATTAGTTGATGTTGAATTAGGTCATTTTAACCCTTCAGCATTTTTCAGCAGCATGAATGCATTTCAGACCCTTTTAGTTCAAAATTGCACTGAAAGATATTTCCCCTCAATCCAATTATTCATTTACGTCTCCCCTTCCATTTAAATTCCTTTCCATTAATTCCTTTCAATTAATTAAGCCTCACAACATCACTGTGAAGTGTTTAAGAGCTACCATTGCCCAGTTTGAAGTTGCAGGCCGTATCCATTTGAGATGGATGGAATAACTCCCACTGCTTTGAAGCAGGCCAAAGAGCTGGGCTTTTTCGTATCACAGAGAAGACTCCCATCAATTTTTCAGGGACTGGGTCAAGACACAGAGGACTGAACCGAAGCCACACACTGCCACATGACATCATAAACCTTCTGAGAGATCACAGATGTACAGATTCCTGCCTATCTGTAACCACAGCCCTGCCCTTCTTTTGAAACAAAATCGTGGGACAGCGGATGATGAAGGAAATGTCAACAGGCTGTATAAACACGCAGTGGAAATCTAAGAAGCTGATTCCTCCTTTGTTGCTAAAGGCAGAAGAACTGCCATGTTAGATCAAACAGCAAATCCAATTAACACAGTATCCTCTCTCTCATGGTGGCCAGCTCTTAGGAAATGATACCAGAATTATGTTATGCCATCTCAGTTTCTTAAAACCAAAAATTCAAACACCTTTCTGAGCCAGACCTTAAATCCAGGTGAAGTATTTTCAAACCAAGCTGCAGCCTGTTCAGGCCTATCTCCATTTCTGCTCAAAATGGAGGGTTAGGCTATGACACGAGGGAATGGGTCCCCAAGCGAGACAGTCTTGGCCCTACACGGAAGGAAGCACTTGCAGGCGGTCACCTCCTGACCCTAGAGCATCCATAGGGATGGTGACTGTGTCTCTGGGAGCAGCTGATGGAAGGTGTGGTGCTCCTGTGCAAGGCTGTGCCTCTCCACTCCGCGCTGAATTCTTGCAGGCTGTGGAGCTGCTGCAGAGGTCCAGCCCCACGGAAGCCTGCAGAGGCTGTTCCGGCACAAAAACCCACAGCCACCCCACACTGATGTTGAGCTGCTGACTGGAGGCATCTCACAGGATATTTGCAGGCCCTGTGGGGCAGCCATTTGGCAATCTTGTGTCCATGTGGGTGTGTGTGGAGCAAGGCAGCAGCACGAGGCAGGGCCGCGCGCTCCCCCGGCTCCCGCTCATCCCTTTGGGACGGGTGAGGAAAACTATGGAGCGCCCCTGAAACATGGCCGTGACACTAATTTGTGCCGTGGAATAAATATTTTCTCCTGTGTTTTCTCTCTCTTTGCTTAATAATTTGGAAAATTCTCCTTGCTTTCCCAGCTGCTGCTGAGCAATAACTAGCTATTTTTAGAGAGCTAATCACTGCGACTCCACAATATTTCTTCTGAGTAGTAAAAAACCATTTGCCCTTGCTTTATCTAAGGCAGTTTGCTGTGTAGATATTGTCAGGGCTCCCATTTTCCAGTGAGCATTTGACTATATTGCCACTGAATTTCTCTGCCATTTTAGTTTTCCAATAATGGGAATGCCCCAGACATTAGGTAAGGGAATATTCTTCCACAGCTTCTGGTGGCTATTTTATCTTTGACCCTCTTGCTATATAGTCACATACTATAGATTTTAATGGCTGTGATGTTCAGATTTCACTGCATTGCTTGGGGCTTGGGATAAAGAAGGTCTCTGGGTGGAGGACATGCTGTGCACGTGTAAAGTTTGACAAAGGTGCCCAAAATTTTTTTCCTATCTAAACAACCTTATGAGGAACAGAACATAAAAAGTGGTTTAAATACAGGTGTTCAAAAACCATAAGACTAATAGTTAAAACCAGACTTCTATCATTCTGTCTAGCACATTGCATTTCTTCAGAGGATATCACACCTCTGCAGAAGAGCAACAGACCACAGAGTTATTATTCTTTAGTAACTAGAGGTTAATAAAACCATTTTTCAGATACAGAATTAAAAAGAGATTAAAAAGAGACCTTCTTATCCTGAAAATGATGTAACTATGTACAAAATTCAGGTTTGTCACATGGGTACAACAACATGTGAAAAGATGCTTTATCGGGCCCAGTTCAGGAAAGAATGTCCTATTATAAGAGCACATGCTTCCTTTTATTTGGTAAATCATCTCTGTTTTCCTGAATAGCAACAGATTTAAGTGTCTGATGTAGTCTCCTGACTTAGAAGTTCTAATGCTAGTTAAGTTCAATTTATTTGGTCTAGGGCTACCTGAAACAAGATACTGATGCATCTGCATACAGCAAAGGACAGCGTGAGCATCTGCAGAATAAAATGCTAGCCAGCTGAAGGGATACAATTAAGACAAAAAGAACTTGGGGATACTCTTTCCTTCAGTATGCCATGCAAAGCTAAACAGGAAATGGGTTTAGATTTCCACCAGAAAGCTGAGCATAGCACCAGCTAACATATCATTAGTATTCACAGGGTATTAACAAGCTTAGAGCTCTCTGCAAGAGAGGCTGGACAGCCATGGATGGGGCTGGATAAAAGAGGTAGGCAGTGTCCTCCTATGGAATGCTGAAGAGTTGCTCATAGGAGCTACAGTTCTCTTTGTGAGCAGGAGTAAATCACCTGAATGGGTCATGTAGGACAACAGCAAAGCCATGGACAAAAGAATATGCCAACAACTGGAAAATTAAAACACTCTATGCAATGTAGTATCATAAAGTTCTGTGCATGTTTCTTTGTGAAAACTTCATGTATGAAGTTCTGATGAAGAGATACAAAATTTACTGGGTAAATAAATCTGGGTGTTAATTGTAAGAAGTTTGTACTATCAAAACCAGCATGTGCTAAGGAAGTGTCTCGGACATCACTCCAGGTGTATTAAACCATTGACAAATTGCCAGCTTTTGGGTTAATAACTTTGCATAGGCTTGTTTTAGACACAGGGTGTGGTGCTGGGCTGTTGTCCTAAGGGGCTGATACCAGACACTACGCTCTGAATGTCCCTGTACCTCATCAGGGCAAGGTGTTAAAAACAAAACACACCCAAGACTGGCATCTCAGAGGGTTTCTGAAGTGTTTGCATTCAGGCCATGCAATTTCCACCCATGTGGGAGAGGGAGTGTCCCGGGTGCACAGCTGACAAATGACACCCTCTTGACAGCCTGTAACATGTCACAGAACAGAAGACTTTAGGTTCATATGAGACTGTGCAACTTCTACTTTTATTTCCCATCTGGGTTTTTGCAAGAGAAAGAAAACCAAAAGAGCTGACAACTGACCACAAGGGATGTCCATATATCTCTCCCAATGGAGCAGAATGGGGACAGGCCATTTCATCCATCTAGCCAGCAAGCTTGAAATCTCAACCTTACTGACAGCAATTTGGGGTCAGTCACTCTCCTGTGTTTCGTCTCATCCTTTGCCTACTTAGGTAACAAGACATTAACACAAAAATTCCCCAAACTGATTATTTGTTTGATGAACAGCATGAACAAAAGCAATCTGTGTGATTGTCTCCCAAAAATCAACTAATGAGTTAGTGACCCCCTTTCATGGGGGTTTCCTGCACAGGAAGCAAGAGCCACTTGAGTCACTTGGCTATAGGAATGTGCCTCACTCTTGCTTGGACCACTTTCTACCAAAACCACACCAAAGCTCTTTCTTTTTGCACTACCTGACAGTGGGACCAGGACTGCCTTCCATCACAGTCCTTCATCTGAGGAACTTTTTGTTTCTGGGACCTTGTAACAGACTTCCCATGAGCAGCTGCAGCTCAGATTTCCAAATTCCTCAACATTTGCACACACAGCCCTGTTGATTTGTGTCCCTCCAGTTATGACACCAAGGTTGCTAATGTGGTCATTCCTGTAGAACTCATACCTGATTAGCCAAGAGAACAGATGTGCTGCTCCTAAAATTTGCATTCCCCATTTCTGCCTGTGAGAATAATGCCATCAGCTCGCCATTACTTGTGGAGATTTGAGCTTGAACTCCAGACCCAAATATTTTACAAGAGCTACGTTTAACCGATCAGAAATGCACTCTGCAAAAATGCAACTAAACTGGAGCTGGAGAAAGCATCTGTCTCTGATGCACGCCATTGTGATGCTTTATGTCAGTTTGCATCAGTCAAGCTTGCAGTTTAACTCTGTTTCAGGGGGTTTTTTACATGCATCAAAAGGTTTGTCATTTTTCTGCGATTTAGGTAAAGGTAGGTTAGGTAATACAATTCTGTGGGCTGGCAAGCACTGAAGCAAACCTCAGCTTTTAGCTTTCTGTTCCCAGATGCCTACATTTCCAGTGGGTAGTCTGTCATATGTCTAAAGAAAATGAATGCTAATGAAATAGAAAGTGCTGAAAAGCTGCTGTAATAGTAGAAAGTTTCTCAGCTAATAGAACAGGTTCTGATAGAGGCAATTGATAAAGGTTTCCCAGAGCTCTGAAAAAATAATTATTTAAATATTTATATGAGCAAAGAGTGGAGAACTGAGGGAGGAAAGGGTGCATCCATTTGCAAGTCTGCTGCAGAAGGGATCTTCTTGAGGCTACCTAATGCACACCCTCACTGCCCTGTAAGTTCCAGGGGAAAACTCTTCCTCTATTCCCTAGCTCAGAAACCAGCTTGCTGCTGAGACACACTTCTGTATTACATTAGGGACAGAGTAATGGATTTTGAACTATGTCTCTTCAATGGAAATCCTTCTTTCTCCCCAGCTGGAAGGAAAAAGTATTATGTCTGCTTCAGTCCAGAACTGTCATCACATAGGAACTGACCCCAGACTTTTCAGAAAATTCATAGATTCCATCAGCGTTTTTTCTCAAAATGTCACATTCTTCCACTCCTAAACATTTCACTAAATGCAGGAGCCACAGGAGGCAATACGTTGGCCTTGGCAAAGCCAAGACAGGATTAAAGCCCTAGAGCCCATTCAAATCAACAAAACTGTTTCCATTACACTGAGGGGATGGCAACAGGGAGGGAAAATTACAGGTATTTTGCCAAAGCTTTTCCTAATGTTGGTTTTTTTTTTTAATTTTTAATTGAAAACTTGAAAATCTGACTCATTTTCATAACTGACATACACACAAGCATATGGTTAACAGAGAGTCAACTTTCCAATCAACCCTGCAGGTCTCCAGAGGTCTGCCACCTTCAGCCAGTAGTTTTTGGAGGATGATGTTTCATTAGTGGATCAAATCCAGACTTGAGCATGAATCCAGCTGGCACACACAAGGCCCTCAAGCTGACAGGCTGCTCCTTGGAGCGTTAGCAATTCTTTCCTCTCCTGCCCCAGCTTTACAGCCAGCCACTGGCAGTATGAGGGACTGGCTCACCGTGGTACTTCACAACGATGCTATGACACCCATGTTCCTGTGCAGGAGTGCATGGAGTTCCAGGGAATTCTGCACCAAATCTCAGCCTGAGCAGTTATCCATAAGCATTTTCTCGAGTGAGTCAGGCCCCCTTATCCTCTGGGAGCAGGGAGCTCAGGTGTGCTGCCCCATCCTCCCCCATCTCGCTCCGGGGGCTGGCTAAATCCCTCTCCCTCCCCTGCAAATGCCAGCTCTGACTCTTTTCTCAGCTCCTTGACCAGTTTCATTCTGAAAAGCCACTGTGATCGGCTGCCAAAGTTCACAGGCAGATGCTGCCCCAGGCTGCTGATAGCTGTAAAGCTTCCTCCCACCTCACACCCTGCTCAGGTGCTCATTTATGACTAGGCAGATCTTATCACAGAAGCACAGATTCAGCTGAATTGGAAAGGACTCACAGAGATCATGAAGTCCAGCTCCTGGCCCTGCACAGGACCATCCCCAGGAGTCCCACCCTGTGCCTGAGGGCATTGTCCAAACACTCCTCAGCTCTGCCAGGCTGGTGCTGTGAGCACTGCCCTGGGGAGCTGTTCCAGTGCCCAACCACCCTCTGGGTGAAAAACATTTATGTTCAGGAGAGAGTCTGGTCTTACTTCATTGCTTGTGAAGCTCCACACCACTCACTACCTTCAGTGAAGAATAAAATAGACCGAAGAAAAGAAAAATCTATTTTTTCCACATGTTTGGTTTATAAACCACAGAAGTCCTTGCTTTTAAGTACAACAATATATATAAATTGTTATATAAGGAAACAGGCAATGATGGCCTGTCCTCAAGGTGCCACACTCTGTGTGCATCAATCACAAAGAAGAGCTTATTCTAAAAAAAAAAGTGACCCCTTGAATGCTTGCAGGGGTTTTTTACCTTAAAATTATGGCACTTCCTGCACTCTGATAACTAAAATGCTGGACTAGAACTGAGATTCGGTTTCTAGTGATAATTGTCCAGTGCCAACTGCCTTCTAGGTCAGCATCTGCCTTCACACTCAGAAAGCAATTCACACAAACACTGGCTTGCTCACTGGTAGTGAAAAAGAATTTTGTGAACTTTGAAAGTAAAGACAAGAGCTTCAGGGTTTCAGTCTGGGTACAAAATTTATGATGTTTTCTGTGCATCACAGTGCAAGGGTGTGTAAGCCAGTCTTAATGGAAAAGCTTTGGTGGCATTCTAGTTAGCTTTGATTTAAAGCTTAATTTAGGCCCTGAAAAGGGTTAGTGCATCTTTACAGCCATCTTGTAATTCTCCAAGAGTCCTGCCACCAAGTTAGTCAAGCCCACATTTCAACACGGCAGGGTCACTTTCAGATCAAAGAGGTACTCAGACAACTACCAAAACCCACTGGGAAAAGTCTTACACCTTGTCCAAAAACCTACCAAAAAGGAGGTAGGTCGTTCACATTACTGTTCAAGTGCATTCGAAGGAGATGCAGTGAAATAACATATGTCGTATATACATAAATATATATAGTCAGTCATGATGTTAAATGAAAAGCAGAATTTGAGGTTGGAAGTGGATCTAACTAAATATTTAAAACTCAATATTAGAGCTGAGAGAATAATTGGCAGCAAATAATTCACCCATGAATTCAGCTTCTTTTTCGGCTCGTGGAGTGCCTGCATACAGATTGCCATTTCCTCAGATTTGATCATTACTTTAAATGAGTCTGAGTTTTATAGTGCAATTCTTTCCCTGTGTAGGTCGATGGAGAGGAGTCTCCAGTGCTTTCCTGACACTTTGCATCTGAAGCCTGATCTGCAGATGTGTTGCTCTGACCCACAGTTTGATGTGTGTGTCCTGCTTGAAAATCTGAGCGTGCCACTGCAGCACTTCATTTTTACAGGCAGTGGTGGGGGTGAAAGCTGACCACTGAAGTACCAGGAAAAAGCAAATGATAAGCAGAAAGTATGGCAGAAAGGTGCTCACTTTTAAATATTAGCAGATCCTCAACACTGACAGAAAGGGCTGAAGAGGGCTTTTTGCCTCTCCTTAGTAAAAGCACCTCCAACAATAGCTCTCAGTTCAAAGTGGAATATACATTTTACTGGAATCAATACCAAACCCCAAGTATTCCTGCAGCTGGGATGGAAGAAGCCCATGCACCAGTGCAGGCTGGGGGCCAAAGGGATAGAAATGAATACACTTTTCAGAAAAATTAGCTGAAGGCCTGGTGGACAGCCTGCAGAGAGGAGTGAGCAGTGTCCCTTGCAGCCAGTGCAGGGCTGCACAGAGCAGCCAGCTCTGCCTGGGCCTGTGTCTGCAGCAATGGAGCCAGCAGGAGCAGGGAGGTGATGATTCCCCTCTCAGTCAGCACTGTCAAGGCTGCACCTGGAGTCTGGTGTCCAGTCCTGGGCTCCCCCACCAAAAATAAAGACCCTTTCTTACTGGAGCAAGCAAAGCAGAGGCCACCAGGATGACTGGAGAGCTGGGACAAGGTGAGGTGAGGTAAGGAGCAGCTGAAGCAGTTGGGTTTGCTCAATTCAAAGAAGAGAAAGTGAAACAGAGATGTTATTTCTCTACAGCAGCAACCTAACGAGATGGTAGAAAAATGGAGTCAGACTCTCCTTGGAACTGCACAGCAATGACACAAAGGGCTATGGACATGAGCTACAGCTTGGGAAAACTCAACTGGATGTTCAGAAAAGCTTTGTCACTGTCAAGCTGGAAACCACAGGAGCAGGTGGTGCAGAGGGGTGTGTGTCCTTGGAGGCAGTGAAAACCCCACTGGACATGGCTCTGAAGAACCTGCTCTCACCAGGCGTGCTCCATGTAGGAGGGGAGACTGTTCCACCTCTGGAGAACCCTTCCTACCTGTGCGCTTCTGTGATTCCCTGACGCTCCAATAAATATTTTTCCAGTCCTTGGAGCAAGTCCAAAGTATTTTTACACTCCCGATCTGTATTTCCATGAGGACGTGAAGATTTTTTGTAGCGATTTCTGCCTATGAAGAGATTTGGAATATTAAAATCCACCCCTACTGAGGTAGATTAGTGGCAAAATGAAGGCAACAAAACCAAAGGGGCAGAATTCCTGAATGGTCGGGCTCTCTGTGAGGATATCTCAGCTCAGCACGACTGACTTACGGTCACCCTGGTTCACACCAGCAGAGAGCTCCACGTTGAATCTTAAGGCTGCATAAATGAATGTGTTTCACAGTTAGCATAACCTCACATATAGTGCAGCTGATTTAAAGACATCTAAAAAGTGCTGTCTTTCTCACTGCTGCACCATGGCAGGAACCTGTGTGTGCCTCCTGTGGTCTCTGACTTGCCATGTTGCTGTGTCTGACGCAGAATTATTAGATACTGAAATAAACGTCTGCTTTTAATGACTGAAAGTCATGCAAGAGGATGCTGGATTTGAAAGCCAGCAGAAAAGCCCTAGGCTGTTTGAGAATTCAGATTCAAATTATTTAGTTATCTCTAGTCCTCTTAGATATCTATAAATATCTACACTCCACAGGGTGCTCATGCAATTTCTGATGGTTTACCAGACTGAAGCCACCTCCTCAACTGTAGGTTAGAGTTGTAACTCCTTGATATTGATGAAAAGGCAAGGGACTTAGTTATGAAGGTCATTTTTCAACTGAACAGTTAACTGGAGGGCACCACAGAATGAGTTTAGCTCTCTTTTGTCTCACAAATTTTGCAATCAAGTAATATAAACTTGAACAAAGCCATTAAGGAGACCTCTTTTTCCAAATGCTATAGAAAAAAATTAACTAACTTCATAAGGTAAAAAATTAGAACATTTTCATTAACACAAAACGTTCTTTTTAATTAGGATTTTGCAAGCAAAGTCTCCTAATGAATGAAGGAATGGAACTTCAAAAATGATTTGAATTGCTTATTTTTTTTTCTTCTCACTGAGAAGAACAAATGTAACTTTTTGCAAAATATATTCATTTTCTAATTGGAGACTTTTTAATTAACTATTTCATGGCTGGGGTTTTCATCAGCCTATAGAAATGCGTTGCTATGAGATGACTGCTCCCCTAAATAATCCTCAGGAGCTCTGAGTGCTTTAAGAACACAGTGCAAACCATGCTGAGACACATGTGGTGGGCAGAGCTACAAGCAAATTACTCCTACAGAAAATGGGTCCAAAACATCTCCAGGAGATATTTTTCCCTTTTTAAGGAAGCACTTACAGGTCAGAGAGGCTAATGAATATAGGGACACATTTACTGGGCAGACCCATGTACACGTGGATGCTGCTGTGGCGTGGCTGCTTTGCTGGGCCCACGCTCTGGGAGGTGCCAAGAGGGGACAGAAGGCTTTCACAGGGATGTGAAGGAAGGCAGCAGCCACAGAGCCAACACACACTGGCTGTGTCACACCACAGAGCCCTGCCTGGTGTCACACAACCAGCAGCAACATGACAGACCACGAGCAAACACCAAGCAAATCAGCCCAGCTGAACACTTCACGTCTGGACACAGCTGGTAGGGCTGGCCAGAGCAGAGGAGGTGTGGAGGGTGCCTTCAGAGTTGGTGGCCCCCTCTCCAAACACTCAGCAAAGTCTCTGCACCGGAGCCAGGCTGAGCAGGCCAAGCCAGCAGTGCACCAGCCCACCCTGCAGACACCAGAGGGGTGCTGGGTGCCACCACCCGCCAAGGCGAGGGCAGCGCCTTCCCCAGCACTTCCAGCCCCAGAGACCTCAAACAGGTCTCTCTGCCCTGACACATCCCTACCCAGCAGGCTGATTTCCAGGGAAACACGAGTCAACACACAGTGATGGGAAAGCTCATCCTGAAACACCAACAGAAAAGCCCAAACTATGAGTCTTCAGCAAAAGGAAAGAAGTGTCTGAAGCTGGCAGACTTGGTGGATCACGGTGCAGTAGGGATGAGGTGCTGCTTTTGACCTACTGGTCTGGCTCCCTTGCTGTAGCAGCTTCAGAAACCTTTTACATGGGCTAATAGAACCACATTACTGCATACTGTGCCAGAAGAGGCTATAAAACCAGTTCCAGACAGCATCATTAATCAGAGAAGTGCACTTGATCCACAGAGACAGGAAGCTTGAGCAGATGGACTAAGACAGAACATTGTGATAGAAAAGACAGGTCAAAGCAAAGTTGTGGGAAAGGGCCTGAACATTTGCAGAATTACTAGAATCTGTGGGGTTTTTTTTCTAAAAGAAAACATCAGCAAGCAGTAAAAAAAACCAATGTGCAATCAATTATAAATGTAATACATGGGTAGCTGCTTGCTACTGCTCACTGCTCATGGACTTCAGCCTGACTACACTCTTGTGTTTGTAACACTGTTTTTTTTTCTACTCATTCAAATCTCAACAGTACCCCTCTAGCTCAAGATATGGAGAAACCTGGAGTTTGAAGACTGGGATGTCACTTCCATTAATGCCCATCAAAACACAAATGAGATCTGTTAATTCTTTTTTGTTCTTAGGTGAGAAATGACCAAGTCTGTTTGCACTAAGTGTGGAAACACACACTTGTGTTCTGCAAAGAGGTGTGAGTGTTGAGAAGGCAGTGACCCTTCCTAAATGAGTCATCCTAGGCTCAACATACAAGAGGGAGGAGAAAAAAAACCCCAAAAGTATTTTAATAAACAGAATACTGGAAACCAAAGGTATAGTGAAGGCAAAGGTTAAGATAAAACAGAGGTTTTGGTCAGATGTCTTAATCTATTTACACAGCAGGAGGCTTTCAACAAACTGCATTGCAAGATTAGAAAAGAATTAGCACGTTCTGAAAACACACATTGACATTCAGGAACAGAGAGCAAACACCCCACACATCCTTTGTACCAAGTACCCAACACTAAAAGCAGAATCTAAATGTTATTTGATGTCATGGTGGCCAAACACTAAAATAGGACAGAATAGAATAGTTCCAGTCAGAAGGGACCTAAATTGATCATCTGGTCCCTCTGTCCCTTTATAGCACAACAAGGTATGAAGGTGTGGGAAGGGAAGGCCCATACAGGGTCTGTCTGAAACAGAAAACACAGATGTCTTAAGACTGTGTAAAAATTACTGAATAAGCACAATGCAGCAGATATCAAAGAACGTCAGAAGATGCTTTAACAGAGTGGAATGAGTTCAGGATATATGGCACAGACTAGTATTCAGGTAAGAATACATGCACACATAAAAGAGCTCATTAGACAATTAGAAAATATGTTAAATTTGGAAGATAAAGTCAGATCACAGTCAGTGTTAGCAGATATAATCTATTTCACTTAGGAGTTCAATCACTGAAATAAGTGACTGTAGATTCAGATCTGGAAGACAGTAATGCTGAGAGCAGTCCCAGAAAGAACAAGCACTCTAGTTTCCTGCAGACCAGAAGACTGGGCAAATCCTAATGCTAGAATTAAATTTAGAAAAAAAAAACATCTTCAGGTATTTTTCAGGGTTTTTTTTGGATACCCACTGCTTTACATGATCAGCTTCAGACCAGAAGCACATGAGACACTATTTTATGTGAGGGACTGTGGATGTGATCATGTTATCCCTTTTTTTTTCCTATTTATCTCATGCCATCCTTGGGTCAGGGAGAGATATGCAAGACAGACTTGAGAGAGGTTTTGCCCCACTCTTTCTGCAACACAGACATGTATTTATGAACAGCTGACCTGAGGTGAGGAGAATCTGCCCCACACATGCAGAACTTGGCAGCTCTGGGCTACTGGAAAGGCAGATATAGGAAAAAAAGCTCCAGTCTTACACCATAGGTGCTCCTGGGTGTCAGGGGGTATTTATCTTTTTTTTTTTTTCTTTCATTCTGTCTTTTGTTTACTTTTGTGCATGTGCTGAGGGCTGGGTGCTTTTCAAAAAACACAAACCCCTCTCCCCAGACAGCACACAACCCGTAGCACAGTGCAGCACAGTGCTGGCTGCAGAAGCCTTTTTGTATTCCTTGTGCACTGGGCAGGGATTTTTTCATTTCATGCATCATCCATAACTTGCCGCAGCAATTCCAAAAATCTCTACCACGCTCACATGAATACGAATAATTTAAATTCACATTTTTGCTTTTGGAAATTTATCATCATAGAAGTCGGGCTCATAAAGCAACTGTATTTCTGAAATTCTCACAGAATAATCAAGTGATGGCACTGCCCAACTAAACAGCCCCAACTCTTTGGTTCATACAGGCACTTTAAGCTATGACTCCATCTCACAAGGTCAGCTACTGTCAGAAATCTGTCACCAGCATTAGTGTTCACTCTACTAGTTTTTCTTTGATCCTTCTTTATTTAGATTAATTTAATATGCAATTAAAAAAAAATAGTACAGTAGGTGTCTTTTCTCTGCCAATGGCCAGTAGCAAATGTTTTGGACACGAAATGTTGCTGTGAACATCTACTGAAGAGTTGTCCTTGAGTGGGTGTTACTCCTTAGCCCCCATTAGAGTCCTCTGGGTTTTGGCCAAAGGACAAAGTATTGCATTTCTTAAGCATAATTGTGAATACAGGTGTTTAATCCTCCCTGACGTCAGAGAAATTATTGGCTTTCAGAAAAAGCAAAGCAAATTACAACTCTGCCATAAAAAATGACTCCAACAGTTTCTCAATTTTTAATTAATTGGCCTTTGAGAACCAAACATTTCCTACCATGGGACCATATCAAGGCCCCACACCTGTCCCTGACCCTACAATGCCTCACAGCACAGGGGTTGTGCAAGGAGAATTAGGTCTTGGTTTTGCACTACAAAATATTGTTTGTGACTAGGATGACTCCCTTTCTCATCACTTGTATCTGTATTACGTTCAGCTGAGTGCTTCCACACCCAACAGTGCTTACAGGAGAAAAAAGGGAGAAGCCAGAAGAGAGAAGGAGGGAGGAAATGAATTGCAGTGCTTTTTCTGTTGAGCTCACCCCTGGCAGAGGGCCAGCTTGGGATTCCAGAAGCTGTGCACACAAGCTCCCCAAAAGATACTGAAGAAGTCTGTCCAAACAGTTAAAGCAATCTTGTAATTGCACACAGAGCGTTTAAGACAACCAGCCTAAAGTTTTCATTCAAGCAACAAAGTCTCCATTGGAAACATAAGAAATGCACTTCTAAGATTTTCAGGAAGACAGGCAACACTATTAGGACCCACCCAACTGAAAACTTAAATCAAGTTTGAACCCTGTTATTTCTTTCTTCAATTCTAGAATGAAAAAATCTGATGTTTTTCCTGATACCAGCCTGCTGGTGGAGGTGGTGGGGTATCCTTGGGTACAATTCCAGCTGCCACATGGTGTGCCCCAAAGGGGCTTGTCACAAAGCACACTGCAGCTCCTGCCAGCCAGATACCAAGGCTGCCTGCTGCCTCAAGGAGTTTTATCTAAAAATAGAAGCTGCTTAAGAAAAATGACCACCTCTTTAGAGGAACAGTCAGTTTCTCTCTGAATCAATTTAAGCCCGGGCACATCAATGAGATAGAGCTTGACCTAAAGAACTCCACAGAAATCAAGACCTAAGGCAAAGGTGTGCCAGTAATATGGAAGAAGATAAGGAGGCTGTGGGCCTGATCCAAAGGCCACTAGGTCAGTGGCAAGCTTTAATGTTGATGTAAATGGGCTTTGGAGCAGGCCACCCTTGAGAAAAGAGCTCTCCATATTACAAAAATAAGCAGCCATTAGATATGGACTGAAGTTACAGGAAATTCTTTGCAGACAAAACTTCCCTCCATTTTTCTCATCATCTCAGCCAAGCATTAGACCATTTGGCTCCACAGCTGAGGAGGCACCAGGTTGCAACCTTATCCCAGGGGTCAGAAGCACATGGTTGCCGTTTGCCCAAGGTGTTTCTGCAGCTAGAACGTGGTTGGACACTGGTCCAGCTGTGCTTGCTGCATCTTTAGATGCTTCATCAGCACAGCTGGGCACCCAGGCAGCAGCACTGCCCACCTGAATTGCTGCACACATCCAATTAGCACGAGTGACTGCAGGAATCCCTTCCCCACTCACAGGGAGCAGTCATGGCTTGAGTAACGAGACAGAGCTAACCAGTGGCAGAAAACCCTAAACTTTCAGCCACCCCACCCCACAGCTGCTGCTTGCCAGTGGCTACAAAGTCATTTTTGACTCAGGTATAATCCTCACTAAGTGGGGAGAGAATGCAAATGTTTGGCAATGGGCAAAAAACACACCCGTGATTCTCACCCTCTCTGGCCCGTGCTGAATATTCCTCAGCGAAGCTGTTAAGCTGATAAGGTTATTCACTGACAAGATATGAGAGAGCAAATGCTCTGTAATTGAATACCATATGCCTTGCCACAAATAAAAATAACACTGCTCTCTCAGAGATAAAATAAAGGATGTGGTAAGAGAGCATTGTTAAACTGTGCTAAAACAATGAGGAGAGAGGGAACATGCGACTCACCCTGCTGGCTGCAGTATAATTGGCTCGTTAGGGAAAAGCACACACACGGACACACGCAAGGAACAGGAGATCACAAAACACTGACCCACAGACCAGTGTGGACTTTGGGCACAGCTCCCTGACAGTGCTGCCGAAATGAGGGGGCTGATGATGGGACAGAAAGTCCCTGAGAGCCTTGGAAATGAGAGCACGGTCACAGCTGGCCCCTCCTGCCCTCCCTGTGCCAGCCACGGGACGCTGTTCCCCTGTGCCCCTGGCAGGAGCCGTGTCCAGCTGTGAGGAAGCTGCACTGGGCTCCCTGACTCAGGAGCTGCCAGTTTGCCTTCAGGTATTAGAGAGGCATTATATTGATTGCTGCGTGGTATTTGCAGGTCTACAAAACGTCCAAGGAGACACAGGAAAGTTTAGAGAGTTTTAATTTGCCGTACCAAAGCTTTTCTGATGGTCCCAGAAGATTACACATTTATGAACAAGGGCAGCAACTATAAAAGCTTATTGTTTGCACTCAGCCAAACTTCATGGATTTTTTAAGTATGACAAAAGAGAAAATGAGTTACACAGATTTTCAATAACTTGAACACCAATCTCTGCTGTCCAAAGGGAATTACTCCAGTGTTCTTTCTTTGTCTACCTTGGCCTGGCTTTAAGGGTTTATCCTTGTAAACGACATCAGTAGTTACAGTTAACAGGCCCAAACGAAGCTGTGGGGCTGAGATCCCTCTTGCCCTGATGTGCCAGAAGCTCCAGGGAGAAGACTAAAGATAGCAAGAGGAACTTTGTCAAGGTAGGCTCCGTGCAGAAGATAGGAGCAAGCAGTGTGCATAGCCCTTCCCTTTGCTTCAATGACACATCAGCGGTACCAGGAGGATTCTCTCATCAGAGAGCAATGGCACAAAGTGAGATTAAAGCAGAAACCCATTTTGCTTTTATGTGTTCAGCTAAAGAACAAGGTCAAAGACATAAGGTATTAAAACTTTTAATTAAGTGACAGTGGAATTATTTGCTTGCTCCTGGATTACGTTGATGCAATACAGCCTGAAAGCTGCTGTTTGACATTTCCCTTGATTTCCACTCCTCTTTGATGGGGTTGCACAGTAAATTGTTTTCAGGTACAGACTTGCCATAGCTACTGAGAGGCATGATGCTCCTAAAATCTTCCCCGCTTTCTGTTTAACTGAGATGGCACAAAGACACAAAAGCCATAAAAAAAGAAAGCATTACTGCAATACAAACTAATGTGGCTACAGAAAAAAAAAGTTGCAAACTGGGGGGAGGGATAAGGCAAGTACAGATATCTTTTTTGAAAACAATGGATCATGAAGGATCCTGAACAGTCCCTATTCAATGGACAAGTAGAACCTTTTTTGGCAATACTGATACAAGTACATCAGGTGGCTCTGAATGGCTGGATTGGTCCACAGCATGCAGCCCTAGGAGCATCCAGCACTCAAATGTAGGTGGTGGAGCAGAAGCAGACTCCACAGTCAGGAAACAGAGCACAAAATGCATGGCCATGGTAAGAATCAAACTAAGATGTGATTTAAAAAAAAAATAAATTAGGAGTAGTGCTTTGCTTTCTGAACTCTCTACTTTATTTTTATTTGTTTTTATGCTCCTGTAAGTAAAATCAACAACTTCTTTTTCCCCAATAAACTGAAATTTTGCAGACCATTAATCCATAATATGGACAAAAGGCTTCGGGTGAATGTGAAACAAAATGAAAAATGGTCAGTGTGGTTCTTCCAGGAAAAACTGATACTTCACATGAGCAGTAAAGATTTTCCAACGAGCAGCAGCACACACATTTCAGTGCAGACCCACGGTGAGTAGAGGGTAATGGCTCTGAATATCATTTATGTGCACTTAACTACCATTTAGTTAATGTTTATGCAGCATTTTGAAAATGTAAAGTGCTGTAAAGATGCCAAATGTTATTATTATTAATAATCCAAGTGATAAATATGACTCCAAATTCTCTACTTTATCCTTGTCCTTCATGTCAAAGGGGTGTTTGCACGTACAATAAGCACAGCAATTCAGCAAGACACGCACAGTGTTTGTGTTACTCAGAGTTCATGAGCTTTACATAGAAAGGAATAAAGGACCAACTGGTTTCTCCCAAAGTTTACTGAGTGTCACACCCCAGCCCCCCCAAATTAAGATGGAAGATGATGTTAAAATCCTACTTTTAAAAATACTGGGTCAGAGCTTTGCTGCAGCATTTGAAAGTCTATTTGGAAAGGGAAAGAGGTCAATATGTTTTAATAAAATGCATTTTCCTTTCAATGAATGCAAAAGAGGGCACAGGAAAGGACTTAAAGCCAGCAATATGTGGGCATCTTCTCCCTGCCATGGTCCCACTGCACCTCCCAGCACAGCAGCGTGGACCACTGCTGGCTGTCCAGATTTAGAGCATCCAAGCCCCCAGTCTGTGCCTCCTTTCATCTTCGCTTTGGCCCTCAGAGGAGGCCACCAGCCACAGAGCCCGATGTCACTGAAACAATCATCCCCTCAGTGGTGTTCCCGTTTCCCTAAACCACTTCTCTATTCCTTGCACCTGCAGCACCATGACAAAAAGTCAGACAGGAGCCACTCCAAAAGCCACGGAGTTTCCAAGACTGGTCCACCAGGAGTGCTTGCCACCGCAGCGGATTGCTCTTATTGCACTAGACCTCAGCAGGGAAAATAATCCGTGAGCCAGGGCCTTTGGTCTCTCCTTTTATCCTCAGAAATGAACCTACTGGTGCTCTCAGACAAGTGGCTGTTATTTCAAGGAGGTGATCAGTTTGTGAGGAAGCGATAAGGGAATTTTTTGTTCCGTATCTTTTTCCCAGGTTTGGAGCGGCCTTTGTGATTGCAACAGCTTCACCACTGAGGCTAAACATGAAGTTACTTTTCTGAGTGAATCATCTACCATTCCCCCTATTGAAAAACCAAAAGGACAAGACAGATTTCTAAAAGAAGGTCTTTAAAATATCTTCATTCACTTCCACAAACTGGATTTTCCTGAGTTCAGCTCCCATTCCAGTGTTCTGTTATAGTGGTTGGATGCTTGGCCCAGACTTTGTGACTGGGGACACAGGCAGAGAACATGTGGCTCAATACACCCTTTGAAGGCTTTCTCCAAGACTTAAAAAAAACTATCTTAGTTTAAAAAAAGGAAAATGAGGGAAAAAAATCCCACAGAGACAGCCTGATCTTCTACTTTCTCACACTGGTATAAATCAAGAATAACCCCATGGACTTTGTAGGACTTGCACAAGTATAAAACTGCTAGAAATGAAAGGTTCACATTTCCTAACTGCAGCAGTTGGCTGGGTTTTCTTTAAATAGCTTCATTAATAAATACTTTGAAAAAGGGAAAAAAAAAAGGGCTCTTCCTCCCCCAATACTAATTGCTAGTGCTCAGATTTAATCTTCAGCATTTATTGTGCTTCACCAAATCCCTAATAATCACCCCAGAAGACTCCTTAACATTGTTGTATAATGGGAAACAAGGGCAGGGTATTACTTTTTCATGTACAAAGATGTTTCATCAGGAGGCCAGATTTCTTCTATGCAGCTAAAGTACATAGAGCCTGACACTTTTAATTTCTTCCGTAATTGTGTCACAAGAGGGGTTTATGTCACTGTGCCTCTTTGCTGAATTCCAAGAGGCTCAATGCTATTCCCATGGTCATTGCCTCCTGCCTCTACTTTAAAATAATGAAGATTTGGGCTGAAATAAATTTGAAGATATCAAATAAGGACCCCTTGAGTTCCAGGGAAAGAAAATAAAGCAGCTTTTATTAAACTTGTTATGAGACCTTTCATGACCACTATTCTCGCTGTTCTCTTTGCTCAAAGCCTTTAGAGAATGGTCTCACTTTAGCCTAAACTCAGCTCTTTCTCAGCTCTCTAAGCCTCTGTAAAATTGAAGGACATTCACTCCAACACACGCCTTTAATAACTCAGTATGATTTAAACTTTCAATCTGCATTCCTGATTTCTGTAATAATTGAAAGGAATGCATTAGCAGCAGAAAAAAACCCCCACTTTTGCTTCATAAACTTTACCTTCATTGCCTCAGATTTTCAGTAGTTCTCAATATGTAAGTTTAATGGCGTGACCCTAACAAGAAACGATCAGCAAATGAAACGAACCAGTGTGTAGCTGCTCCACACGGCTACAAGTGTCAGCTGTGGCCTGCCTGCCATTAATTTTATTGTAACTCATTTCTTCAGGTTGAGTACAGCACGATTTAATGTTCCCATTCTCCCATTCCTGTTCTGCATGACAAATTGTTTTAATAAACATAAACCGGGTAATAATAAAGTAATAATAAGCCTAGCACTCACCTTATATCACTGCAGTTAAATTCTCCCACAAGCCAGCGCTGGTTACAGTGACAATTACAGTCGGGCCAATCCGCAGCCAGGCAAGCACAATGGACAGATTTAATATCGTTTGTAAATATGATTAGTGTGCTGTCATGTTATTGCAGCCTGGTATTTACATTTCTCTCTGGGGTTATTCACTACACCAAATCAACATTAAATAGTGCTCCCTTCTCTTTCCCTTAAATCAAATATACCTTTCTTTGTGCTCCACTCAGAAGTTAATGAAGAAAATGGCATCGATTGTTAATATTCAGGGATCAATCAGTGCTTTACATACCTCTTTTTTTTTTTTTAAACAGATGTACGTCTGTCTATATAACCCTAGAAGATTTCTTTCGAAATTCATAATATCCCTGCTTCCTCCTCCCCCTCCATACACACCCTTTAACATCAACGCTCGTCTGCTGACTCTCTTATGAAAAATGTTCAAATAATGAATGGCTGTTGTTTACAGAAGTAATTTCATGCTACATTTCCATTATTGCCTGGATTTGTTTAGCTTCTCAAGCTTCCCCATTTCCCTGCAATGAACTTTTAAGGAAATATAACCAGCTTTCACTGTTTATGCCATTATGTTTATAATAGAAGCCGCTCTCATTTGTGACATATTGCAACACTTCGTAACTGTGTGCAAATAAGCATCCTTAAACTTGTTAAGGTCAATTAATCATTGTACAAAAGCTTTTTTAGCCAGGACTTCCACCAGCATAAATCCAGCCGTGTAGCAGGGTAATGAAAGGGCTCTAGCGTGGACTCGGGTCCTACATGGCACAATTGTGTGCTTCAGATGTTAATAAAACTGCCTGCAGACGACACAGGTCTTTTTCTCCAAAGTTATTTGGCTCCTGTGGTCAGGCAGCACAGGTTGAATGCCTGCAGCCCAAATCAAGAACAGACAAAAATTTATAATGACTTCAACGGCCAATTCCCATCAACCTAAAAAAAAATTCTAAAGCCACTTTTTCCACGGCGAGAGCAAGGAGTCGAGCTGTAGGACACCCCGCTGAGTTTGGCCCCATGGCATTTCCCTGGACAGGATTCGACACACGAGACACACAGCAGCCAGCTCCTGTTTCCAGACATCACAGAGGACACCATCAAAGGAGAGCGCGCTGCTGTCGGCCGCGCCGAGCCGCGGCTGCTCCGGCACGCGGATCGTGTGCCAGCGCGGAGCCCCGGCCTCCTGCTCCAGGAGCAAGGGGTCCCTGGGGGCCAGCACTGCCTGGGAGCTGCCTGGCACAAACCCTGAGCATGGAAAGGGCTCTTCCTAATCAGCAGCCACCTTCTCCACACAGCCATGGCACACACAGGCTCGCTCTTGCCCTTCGTGCGGTTAAGAAAGGGGAAATATTCGTGTGGTTTGTGTTTATGCTTCCATTTTCAACAAAGAGGTTCTCATCTCCTGCACTTTTGACTGAATTAAGACCTATGTCTGAAATTTAAGACATGCCTTAATCAGGCTCAATAGGTTTTCTGCATGCCCCAGGCTTACTGATGTCATGGTGCCTGGGTGCATGTAGAATAAGCCTGGTCTGTGTCACTGGACTTGGACTGATGTGTAAAAACAATGACAATAAACTCTCACAACAACCTCACTTAAACTGCAATGGCAAAATTCAGTGAAACATTTAATGAAGAATTTTAAAAAATAGGATGCCAGTTTATGAGGGTGGCCACGTGCAGGCACATACTTTATGCACTCACTACCATTTAACTCACACTTACTTTTCCATGCAAATTGAAGCATGAAGAGATGCCCCACGTTGGAAATCTACCCCAAGGAAGTCCAAAATGCATGACAAAGACCGATACTCAGGTATCTGTAATAATTACGAAGCTGGCTCACACTTTGTTGTTTACTGCCAGTTTACTTTCCCATGCTACAAGTTTAAGTTAGGAGAAGGGAAAAGAAAAAATTAAAGAAAGCATTACCAGTCAGTCAGAGAGCATAGCTATTTTGTGGGGGATGTAGATAATCTGGAGACCAAAGCAGGACTTTTTAAAGACCTATCTGTAGTTGCTGCTTTATTGAAAATGATAGATTTAAGAATATAGCTCCTATGACCATAGGGCATGGATCCGACTTACTGTGACTCGCTGATATTCTTTATTTAGAAGAGTCAAATGTCACAGCAAAATATTTCTGCTAAAATGTGTATTTACTGCATTTTCCTTTCAAAGCTCGGCAAGGTGACAGCTGGAGAGGGGTGTCTGTGCATGTGTGGAAAAAAAAAAGAGGGGGAAGAACTGGGGTGTTACTAAGCACAAGATCACAGTACTCGAAACATCCTACTGAGATCAGAAGAATTGTGAAGCATACCGAGGTGGTACTCCAGCTATTCATTAACTGCCTCTATCAGCTGGCCTGGAGATTAGAGCTTAATGCAATGGTGAAGTAAGTGTCCATATCACAGTAGCCATGGAGGAATAGCAAGATGTAATGAAACTGAATAGCTAGCCATTGAAAGTTGAAAAATATATTGATTTTTCAGTGCTTGATCACCCAGGAGGCTTTATCAGGTATGAATACTTGGGAACCATCTGCTAACTCTGTAATGGTATTTTAGGATTTGTGACAGACTCCAGCAAAAATAAAACTGCGTGTTAGAAAATAACACATAGTGAAGGCAGCTTCTCTGCAATACATTCCACTGCTCCACATCTGCTTTTCCCATTCCTGCCTTTTAATTGTTCTCGAATTAGCTATAGCTAATGTGTGAGTACAAATTAAAATTGGTACATGGATTGAATTTCTCCCCACCTTTCACACCAAAGACAGCTCAGACATTTATAGCTGCATTTATCTCTACATCAGCTTGCATTACACTCGTGGTAAAGATTCCTCTCCTCCCCAAAGGAAGTCAGCAGGACCCCAGTTATTGTGTTTAGCTATTGAACCTCCTTGTCAACATTTCTTAGCATTCATTTGTGTAAGTCAAAGAACAAAACCGAGCAGGAACAGGCTTGGAGGCACAATATCTACATATTGTCTGATGTAAATAACACTCCTAGACATGATTGGCATTCTCCAAACAACAATCATTGTTATTGAAATGTGCCTCTATTCCCCTTGTTTTAATACTGAGAATGATTATGAAATCTCTTTGGGTACGATAAATCAGCTGAAAGATGTAATAACATGTTTCAGCTGTTGGAATGGATGTTTGATTACAGCTCTGAGGGTTTTTTCCTCATCTTGTTGCTAGTTTAATTCTTAAACCATTCTCTGATTTAACAAAAAATATATTCTGTATATCAACAGCAAATGCACATTCTAGTTTACAGTGTGGGTAACTGAGCAGGAATTGAGCTGCATTTTAACAATGCAGAGAAAATATTTTTCTATTACGGTTTTGGTTAAAATAGTAAGTTAAGCTGTGGTTTGAAATGGTATTTAGTAAACACTTAACACCTAAATGAAAACAGAAAAGATAAAATAGGCAGGGGGTGAGGAGGGCAGAAAGAAAAGGAGGCTTTGGTCAGGCCATATTTGATTCCCATACACAGAGAAGAAAAATTCCACCTCTCCTCTGCTGCCTCCCTCCGTGATTCTGCAAGCATCTCTTTGAGTAAGAGGGAGCAGAATTAATTTGCCCCAAAATGGTGAAGTGTAAGTGGAGGAAGATTGTTTCGCCCCGATTTTACACTGTAGTGGCAACACACAAAAGATGAAGGAAGTCAGACCGCACCACACAGCGGCAGCGAGAGCGAGGCAGCTGGACAGAGGCTTTTGAAGGATCTGAGAATCAGCAAAGGCAGCGCAGCTTCTCCAGCTCACTCTCCCAGAAAAGATTCTGGCAAACAATGCCTTTCCCCTGAGCGTATTTTGTGGAGGAGAAAAGGTGAAGAAAAAACCCGAAAAGCCATGGGAAACAACAAGATTAGTATGTGGGTGGTTTCCCTTTCCAATCAGCTTTCCTCCCCGTCCTGCGGGGCTGCCCTGCACTGATGAGCACGCTGTGGAGGCTGCGAGGACATACCTTGATGTTCTCCCAAAGTTTGCAGAGCCAAAGAGGCAACTGCATTCAAGACTGGTGGTGGGAAAATTCAGAGACTTGTGGGGCTTCCCGAGGTCTTTAGAACTGCTCAGTGGTGTCTTGCCAACATTTCAACAAGAGGCTCCTAAGAGAACTCCCCCCTTGGCCTGTGATAAACTCAGTGCCCCAACCGTGCCTTTGCTTGCCAAGAGGAGGGCAAGGGACAAGAAAACCATTCAAGCGTTTTCCTATTTAAATGAAAACACTTTCTAATCATTGTAATCCAGAAAAGAGGCTGTCCTACTGTGAGAGAAACCCTACACCACCCATTTGGGTGGAACTGCACACGTTCTATCTCCCTGCAGGAAAGAGAATTTGTAAGGAGAAATCACCGTCTGGATAGCAAGACGTGCACCCAGGATGGAGAAAGCAAAGTTTCAGGCATTTCTCCCTGAGCCTAGAAAACAGTCAGGGATAGCTGTTAAGGACAACTCTAAGGTGACATTCACATGAGCAGAGCTCCCCAGGGTGTGCCACAATCGGACACAGGCTGGCAGCTCAGGTCCCACCCACAGGGAAACAGAGGGAGGTTTGCTATTCCCTTCGCCTCCCTGGTTTATTGTGCAGCCTGCCCCTACTCTGGGAACAGGCAGGCTTTTAAATTGGGACACACAACTCACTCTTCCTTAAGGACACCAGCACAATGAAGACAATATTTCTAACTTTCCATGGAATTACAGAATACCTTTAAAAAGTTACTCACTGCTTAATTCACTCCCCTCTTTCTGACCTTTATTCAAGGGGAAAACTGCCAACTGCACAAAGCCCTGCCAACCCCAAGGAGCTTAATTGTGCAGATTACGGTCTGTTTGTAACACAGATTATTGAAACACACTTGGACCCTTCACATCCCCGTGTTTGATTCAGTAATAGGTTCTGCATTAGATAAAGGAGATTTGTTTTGATCCTCTCCTCGCAGATGCAGAGCGCCCTACACCTTTTGTATTCCAGACTCCATCATCCATGACCTCTTTGCATAAGTGAAGGAGCCACAATAGGCTGCTCCATACTGTAACTCCCAGATCACCACTTTTAGAGGTGCAAGAAAGGCAGGAAGAGATTTAGTTCATGGTTGATATGGTAGTCTAAAAAAAACCAACAAAATGCACATCTTATTCTATATAATGTGAATATTCTATATTCACATTTCTCTTAGAGTTTCTGGCACTGTGTGGCACAAAAGCTAACCATGGCCATATCTGAAAGCAGAGCACATAGAATTTTTAAAACAGGAAAAAGTGAAAATTGCCTTTTGAATTTTAGAGATTGAGGTGAAACACAAAATCAGAATGGAAAACTTACCCTCAAAATACATGAAGTGAAATAATTTCCTTAGGTTCAATTTTTTCTTTCTTTTTCCCAGGCTAAAAATTTAATGAGAAAATAATCTACTCACCTGCCTAAAAAATTTGAAAGAAGTTAAAACATTTTATTTTCCACCTGCTACAAAAGCACAGAAAACGCCTTGAATTTCTAGCTATCACATGGTGATTACAACTCAATCCTCCCGGCCTCAGAGCCGAGGCCTGCTCCACAGCCAGCCATCATCACTGAAGGGTCTGGGTGGGAATTGTCAGGCTTTTACTTTGCATCTTCATGCTTCAGCTTCCTGTGCTTCAACACTTGGACTTGATGGCCTTAAAGGTCTTTTCCAATTTTAACGTTTTTATGATTCCCAATATTATTATAATTAACAAATAAGGAGTTTTTTCTCAAACACTATCCAATAGGTGTTTTGTGAGGCTACTTCTTGCACTTCACTGCCCTTAAACAGGAGGGGAGGTGAGTGGAGACACCAGAGCTGTGGCCATTAATGCCAGCCAAGTGTTGAGGACTGAGGGGAGCCACTCCAGGCACAACTTGCACTCAGTGACTCTGCTGTGGCTTCTCTCTTCGTTTACTGCCTTATAAAGAAGGTAGGAGGTGGCAACAGCTTTCCCTGGCATTAATGTGCTTTTAGTTGCCTGATAAAAGTATTTTCCTCCTGTAATCTCTGCACAGCACCAGACTAAAAGCGCAGAGCACACTTTTAATTTGAGCACACACTCGTAGCTGTGTGCCAATTCCCTGCTTCTGTACTGTTGATGAGCAGTTGTATGTGGAACAAATTGAAAAAGCCACACACTAATTTCCTAAATGTACCTTTTTTTTTTCTCCAATGGTAAGAAAATGATGAGTTTTAGATGAGAAAGAACATCTATCTGCAGCTCAATGAACTGAAAATGCAGAAAGTAAACTCCTGCAGCCTTCAGAAGTACTCAAGAGTGACACAAAAGTACTAACCTCTTCAAATTTTGTGATGAAATTAAATGGAGTCAGCAAATTGAGAGGATGAGAAGGACAGAGGAAGACCAAAACACACCTGAGCTACTGTGATAAATGAAAATAACAACTTCTTGTTTTAACAAAGTAGTGCTGTGATACATACCATAAACTGGCAGAGTAGTTTTATTATACTTCAGCAAAAATTGTGCATAACTGGCAGCTCCCTGCTTGTCCAGTTCTTGGTAGCAATGCTGCCTCTCACATTCAGCACAGCTGTGCTTCTCTCAGTGAAAAATCAAGGGGGCAGCAGAAGCAGTTATTTCTCTTACTGCATTGTACCTTTCTGCTATGAGACACCAACTCACACTGAGCATGCATTTAAGAAAATTAACTTCTACAAATTTTATTTTCAGCAACAAAGAATGCTAAAGTCATCTGAAAGCCCATGAAACTCTGTTTCAATAGGACCAGGATTGCCAACATTTCTAACTTAACTCCAGTGAAAGGAGCTCAGTGCTGTGCAGATGGGTGGAGGAACTCCTAAGGTTATCTCACTTCTGGAGCTCTGTAAAACAACTTGATGGTGTTGGTTTAATGCTCAAGTTTTACTGCATACCTGTAAATGTAGATTTGGGGTAATAAAGTGTGTTTGCTGAATGCTCACAGTACCTGGGTAATTTTACAGCTGTGGAGCTGTGCATCCACATACCCTCAGTTAAACACAGATGTAGTTTTCCAGAGGAATTCTCACCGTAGTTCATTGCTTTTAAATTTCAGCAGAACCTCATCTTTGCTCCTTTAGTTCAGCAGGTTCCTCTAGAGCAGACTGCTTTGCCCATCATGCTGTTAATAGCTTCCTTACAGAATTTTCTTGCTTCTAGCCACCCCTGCTGATCCCCAGAACACTGAAGTCTGTGCCTAGTGGTGCAGGACATGGGGTACTGGTTTCTCCTCACTTCTGGCTGATGAGTTACTTCTAAAAGCAGATGCAACGCTTCAGCTGTTTTACTGGGTAGGGAAGTGCTGTCTTAGGGTTCTTTCACCACTGTAATACCAAAAAAGGGGCTTCTAGGAATGTAAATTAAGAGGGCAGGATGGGTAAGTTGCATGAATGCAATGGGGTAATACTGTCCTTCAAAAAAGATCCGGTCAAGCTTCTCTGCTAAGCTGTCTCTGGACACCAACAGTGTGCAGACAAAGCTGGTGCCTGTTCTCCCTCAGTGCTGTGTTGAGCCCACTGATAAACCAGCTGAGTCTAGGCCTCTACAAAATGTTATGTACCACCCCAATCAGAACCTGGAAGAGAAAGGAATGCCCTGGTAAAGGGTGAAGCACCCATCATCCCTCCACTTCCATGGGAACCCTTTCTGGAGAGGCAATCAACCTGATCTGAAAGCACTGTGTGTCAAAAGGGCACCAGCTAAAAAAGACCAGAACTTTTAGGAAATTATTTATCTGTGATATTTGTGAACAGTGGAGCCTCATCAAGGTCCTGGAGCTCCAAACTTTGCTATGCACACCCTCCTACAAACTGGCACTGCTGCAATGTGATTACCAGCACAAGGAGCTGCCACGGGGGGTGGAAAACATAATAATTGTTACACTATGAAATCAGAATCAAGGATTTTTGAGATAAAGTGCCTGGAATTCAAAATCATCATCTGCAACAGAATATTTTCCCAAGTTTTTCTTGCAAGGTATCCTAATTTGGTAGGATACTTCAAAAAGCATATTTCAAAGTGGAAGGAGTGAGTGTTAATCCCTGCCGATAGCAGAATAATAATTTTCACTGTGTAGGTGATATGCCAGCAGCAAAAAGGGCTCTTAGAGACAGACTTTCAAGTTGCCTTCATATTTCACAGGTAAATAAACTTTTTCTTCAAATGTTCAATAGTGATAATTTTGTGAAAATTCTGGGTTAGTTGCCAGTTCATGAGAACAGTCCAGATTTCCTCCTTTTTAAACAAGAATTTTAAGGATTCTGACATAAGAAAAAATATTTCCTATGTGAAACTAAATGGTCATACAACTCCCACTCAGTCTGATAAAACCAGACAGCTATCAAATGTTGGAAAATACACAAAAGCATTTGTTTTCTTTTCTGTTATTCCTATGAAATCATTGGGTCCCAATTCTGCAAGAGGTTCTGCATTCTTACCCTTATTTATAAGGTTGTGTTTGCCTTACTGCTATGTAAAGAAGTGCAAAATACCACAAATTAGAATGTTAATATTCTACAATAAAAATAGTGGTATAAATAATGAGAAATCAAACAGAAACAGTTTTTTCTCCTTCAGAAATTTTTTTGAGGTTCTATATTTTTCCAGCCCCAAATCTGCATTAAAGCCACTTAAAAAATCTTAGAACTGTCCATAACTAAAACTTAAAAGATTAATCAATTTGATCATTTTTATAAAATATATTGTTTCAACAACTTTGGAACATGTCACTCCCACTTGACCACAATTTTACACATTTTCTAATCTGTTTTTGAACCTAAAATTAGACTTTGTGCCAAAGTATACAAACACATGTCTGATACTTTCAAGAGCTTGAAACCATTTAAGTAGAATAATTTCTCAAAAATTAATCTACTCCCCTAAAATCCCACTAGCTTGAACAAACCACAGGAGCTAGGAAAGCTACAACAGATCACAGAGAAAAATTAAGACCCAGGTTAGACTCCCTGAAGCAATTTCTAAATAAACCTCCATGTGTTCAGCCTGGGCCCCTCACTACAAGAAAAGCACTGAGGGGCTAGAGAGGGGCCAGAAAAGAGAAATTCAGCTGGGGAAGGGTCCTCTAGAGCAAATCCTGTGAGGAGCAGCTGAGGGAGCTGGGGGTGTTTAGCCCGGAGAAAATGAAGGCTCAAAGAGAAACCAAGCCATCCTAGCAATGATCACACTTAAACTCTGTTTACAGCTGGCATAGCACCAAAACATTAATAATTTCTCAAAACCACGTGATTTGGAAGCTATGCTGTATTCCAAAACTTAGTGCCTTCCCTCTTCTGATTACTGGCAGCCCTGTCATCACAGTCGTGGAATGTTTTGCTAACAGAAATCGACTTCTACTGGATAAAACAAGCAGACAGTATTCTTCATAGATACAAAATAAATAACAAGCTTCTTGCCATACAGGTCAGCTACGTGAAATTTGCTGTGAGACCTCAAAAGTTTTGCAGAATGTGAAAAAGGTTATTTGAAAACTAACTCCCTAAAGTAAACAGCCTATGTAAAACTTGGAGCAGAGTATAAAAGAAATATGCACATACACTTGTATATACTGTGTGATTAGGTTTTCTTCTGACCAATCAGAGATATTCAGAAAAAAAAATCACAAAAATTATTCAGTGGTATTTTCTACCACTTTTGACCACTTTGAGTTACATGTAATTCAGAAACAGAAACAAATTTATGTTGGCCCCTTTACTCTTGCACTGGTGTTTCTTACCCTCTTTGTCTATGTTAAAATTACATCCAGGATTTTTTTTTTCCCATAAAATGCATTTCCTATTTGTATTGGAAAAGTCCATCTCCCCCAAGTATTTATGCTATGTAATCTATGAACAAAGATTGAAATGTCTGAAAGTCTTCAAGAAAATGTATTACTTTACATTTAAAGGTTAGATTTTAAATGTTTCAGTGTCTATCTCTTCTTTTGCATTTCTGTTGGAATTTCTGGATGTCTCTTGCAAGCCTGTTCAAACTACATGCCTACTACATTTTGAGAAATTGGCTTTCTCATTAGTAAAGAGCTGTTTCACCTGTCTTACCCATTCAATGTTTTCCTTACTTATACCCATCATTTCCTGTACCTATGACTCAAATTGTTTTGCCCTACAGTTTGAGCCTCACAATCCTCTGACAAAGGTGGCTACTGTTTCCAATTGTGTCTAAATAAAATGGTTTTTTGGATAGAAAAAATGGTTTTAGATAAAATGGGGGTTTTTTTGATAGAAAAAATTCCTAATTTTATAATTAGAATATCTCTCAATACGAGTGGTGTGTGTTCTAGAAGCACTGGAAGGTGGAGCTTGCTCTGTGCATCCCCAGCACCTCTCTCTCTTATCCTGGCTTTGCAGTGAGTCACCACAGAGGTAGTTTCAGCTCATTTGGGAGAAGCCAGACCTGTAGCACTGGATTTTATCTTCTTTGGATGGCCCAGACCAGCATCAATTCCCTTCCTGACCATTGCTACACCTCACTCAGTAAGGGTGAGGCCTCATGAAGGTCTTGTTTCCAAAGGTGACAGCACCTAACCTAATAACAGAGAGAAAAGCAGAGACAGAGCAAGTCCCTGTGCCCCTCTGCAGAGGCCGTGGTGGGAAAAGGGAGCAACCTCCTCACCTGCCATGTCCACAGGTACTGCTCATTTTGATTAGCCAAGTCCACACACGGCTGAGAAAGCTGGAGTATTATTGCTCTAATTATTCTGTTGCTTTTCTTTGCCTTTTCCTGCCTCCCTCACCCCTGGGCTCTTTAAAGAAAGGCTCCCAGGAGCTTCCATTCAAGTGGACTGAAAACAGTGCCAGTGGGGGCTGACTTCTGCAGCATGGGCTGCTGTCACCAGTGACCTATTCATCAGCACCAGCACCAGCCTGGCTTTGTCTTCTGCTCCCTAAACAAACTGATGGCAGACTCGGTTCTGCTGCAGAAATATTGTGAATTAAACAAAGCACAAAGGGAGCAGGCAGCAGGGTTGAAACATTTAGTGGAAATAGGGGAGCTGGTCAATAAAAGGGGATGGAGACTGGATCAAAAGGGGATGACTTACAATGGAACATGGGCTAAAAAGGGGTGTGCACTATCCTGCAGGTCAAAAATGACAAAACACTGTGGTCCCAAAGCTGTCACCTTCTGCACAGTAGGGAGGGATCCGGGAGCAAGGAGAAATGCAAAGCTGGCAACTCAATATATAGGAAATGTACAAAGGAAAAAAGACATAGAGGGTCAAATTCTAGGGTGCTTGAAACAAGCTGAGACCGCTGATCTCCATGAACAAAACAGAATAAATGCTTAGAGGAGGTACTGGAAAGAAAGAGAAACAAAGGACGGTGAGGAGGAGAGATTTTGGCTTGGGGGTTCATCTCAGACTTGGGACAGCTGGCTCCAATTCAAGACTCTGCCATGTGTTTCCTGTGGGACCAGAAGTGAGGCATTTAATCTCTGCAATTCAGCCCCCATCAGTGAAGAAATACTTAGGGAAAGGATATGACATGCATTTTATCTGTAGGGCACCCTGAGTTCAGCCATATTCATGTAAAAGCAAAATAGTTTGTTGAAATGGAAAGATGTAAAAAAATTCCATATTTTTGAATTTTTCTATTTTGGAGGCATTTAAATGGATCACATTTACTCTTAAATAAGTTTTCAAAGCATTAAACTTCCATTCACACCTTTCTATCATTTGCTACCTTTGAGGTTCTGAATACAAATATCTGACTGGTGTCCAGTGAATACAGATATCTGAATGCTAGCCAGACATTTTCTTCATTCTTTTTCTGGTTTTCCTACTTTATCTTTTGCTCTTGTGTCAGGTTCCAAGATGCCTTCTTTTCTGGAGAAGGTCAGAGGAGATGAGAAAGAGTAAAAATTGTAATGCCTGTGGCTTTCCAAAAAATAAGTTAAAACATTAATGATATTTGAGAAAAGTAATTTCCTCAGTTTAAAGGGGTTTGGCACATTTTCAGTGAAAAGGAAGATTTTTTTTTTCTTCCATTCTTCCTTCATGTAATTTCATTTAATTTAAATATATTTTCCTCCTTAATGTTTCACAGAATGAAAGAAGCCCAGAAGAGTAAAATAGCTAGAGAAAACAGAATTTCTTTGGATATTAAAAGACCCACATGCATTTCAGCTATGCTTTTTATCCCCTTGGAAATCTGAAATAAAACCCTGGTGCCACACACACATCATGAGAAAATGCATCTGTTTAAATGCTGGTCTATGGGCCCAAACTTGATAATCATAACAGGGAGTTCTGGATCCTGAAAATTCCTATGGAATTCCTGTTCCAATGGATTCCTGTATCCATTGTTGGGGTGACTGCAGCCAGAGGGGACACATCTTGGCTGACTTGAGGTAGTAAAATACTTTGTCATGGTAAAAATTAAGGAAGGTGGGTTCTTAAGGCATGTACTGCCTAATAGATGTCCTGGATAATATGGAAAATCTGCCTGTGTCCCTAACACCTGTGCATGGATGGCACAACACTCACTGCCCCACGGATGAGCTGATATTTGTCAGACAGAGCTGCCCAAGGGTGCCAAGGAAATGCCCGAGCTGCCCAGTCACCCGCTGCTCCTCACCGTGGTAGTGCCACAGAAACCAATTCCCAGATCTGTCCTGGGAGTTTAAACACTGGCCACCTGGCTGACAGTCTCACAAGTGATAAAATAATTCAAACAGGTCAAGTTACCAACGCAGGAACAGTGAGGGGTTTTTTTGCTTCAAGCCACGGAGAGGAAAATTTCCAGTCTTCGTTCAGAATTGGCCATCATTATTAAATGCACACATGGATGGGCTTTTTGGCCGTGATATAAATGACTTAAAGCTGTGATTCAAATAGGTCTATAAAGTGCTTCTATGATGTTCCTCTCCCTTCTTTTTTCTTTCTTTCTTTTTTTTTTTGAAACTGCCTCTGCTCCACTGTTCTTTGTAGAGATAAGCCCTTGAAAATCACCCTTCTTAAGGTGTAAACTTGGTGACTGTACATTATAGTAAAACATTTGATTTGTTATAGGCTAGAAAAATAGAGAAGTTGAAACCTCTTCATGGTGTATTAAAGGTCACACAATTATAATAAAATCTTGCTCCAGCAGCTCCAGTCACAGACAAAATCAGTCTCAAATTTCCAGCGAACAATGAAGTCCCCACAGAGTTTCAGCTTCCCCGGGAAATCAGGGTATCTCAGGCTGTGTTGATTTCAAGAGTGTCCTGAATGCCCATCATAAAAAAACCGTGTTACTCAACAGCCACAGCTCTTTCAGGGTCCCCCAGCTGAAAAAAAAGCTTTTTCTTTGGGGCATGGCACTTTTCTGGTTCCAGGAACCCAAAGAGCAGCAAGCTCTTCTCTGTTTGGGTGAGACGCCACGAGCCTGGATGTAATTTCTTAGCATGCCACACATCAAAATAAAATAATAGTAATACAGAACAAAAAATGACATCCTCACAATACAAGCTAATCTTCCTGCTTCCCATCAAGCGAAACATATTGACAACTGACAATAGGCAATTAATAGATTAATGAGTATAGCTCTTATCTGTCTACATTATGAGTTTATCTGGTTGTAACAGGATGAACACAACACGGGCCTGTGCTCACAGGAGTGCTGTCCCAGTAGGAATGAGATCATTGCAGCAAGATATGAATGCAGTATTTTGATTACCAGGTATCACTCAATGGAACAGAACCCCCACACTTACACTTTATTCTATACATTTTAAAATTATTCAAGGGCAAGGAACAGAATATAATTTGCTAGAGAGAGAATTAGAGGGAGAAGTTTTACAAAAGCAGGAGAGATTAGGTTTTGATCCAGGGTTAAGACCACTGCCTCTGGCACACACAGAATCCATCAAGATAGGTGGTGGAATGTAAAAAAAACCTTTCCACCTAAAACTGAAACTAAACTCAGTGATGCCTGCAATACTGAATAATAAAATAAACTTTTAAATTCCTTTGATAACCCAAATAAAAAAATAAAGCACACAAACTAGTTTTTTGATGGTTCTAACTCCAAAAAATGGGGCTGTTTCTGGCAGTGGTAAGTTCACTCACACCATGGATAAATTGATAAATTTGGTCTGCAGAAGTACAGAGGTGCACTGGAGGATGCTGTGCTTCATGTGAGACCTGCAGAAAAGCAGATTTTCCAAAGGACCTAGGTAGGAAGGTGAACAAGGTGTGAATTTGGGGAGCCAGAGAACCATTACCTCAATTGCATTGACACTTTCTCCCTGGAACTTGGCAGTTATGTATTTCCCCAGCTTTGTGCTCACTTGTTCCCTATTTCCACCACAGAAGGAAGCCAGATTTACTTCTCTCCTGCCCAGAGCCAAGTTCTGCCCGCTCTTCCTCCATGTGTAATCTAAGTTTTCTCGAGGGGTCCATTTGTACAGATAAAGTGAATCTGCCCTTGATAGCACCGTGAAGTTGCAAAGCAAATATTGTGATGGTTTTTGTGGGTTGGCAAACACCATCTGCAATTTGCTGTGTGGAAATTGCTGTCCTGCTCCAGAATTATGCAGGCTTTCAGTGACTAACGGCACGAGGCAAACGCAGCAGGGCAGTTGCACCTTGATCATTCTATACAATTTTTCTCACAGGCTGTTTATTTGGTTCCTTTCAGAGCCCAGGGCAGCTGAAAGAAAAACACCAGTGGAGTGAACTTTGGATCAAGCTTGATGTGATTCCATTGCAGTACACCAGACAATAAGAAATGAGAGGTTTATTCTGATTTGCAGTGAGCCTCTGTTTGCAAACAGAGCTGCAGTCCTGCTGATGACAGTCCCCTGGGCACGGGGCCCTGCAGGTTCAAGGTACTGCTGTCCCAGCTGCTCATACCAGCCCTTGCACAGCAGCCTGTGGCTTTGCCTCCCCACTTCAGGGCACAGCACCAGAGGTCCCTGCCTGGCTGCTGGTCAGTAATTCCAGCAGCAGAGCAGGGGAAGAGCTGCAGGCAGGGGCATTGAAACCACAAAAGCAAAAACCACCACAAGGCATTTCAAACCTGCTTTACACGTGGACCTCTGCTGTTTTAAACTACTGTCATGGGAAGGGGCTCAAAAGCTACTTCTGCATGTGTCTGTTTGGATGACAAAAAAGAGCTATATGAGCCCAGAGAAATATGGAATTGTTATATACTGCATTGAAGAGGGAATTCAGTTTGTGTCTCATTTTTAAGAGCTAATATTCTTTTATCTGATCAAATGGTAAACAGCATTGCTAAATCAAGTTTTGATGGCATATGTATTTGCAAACAAAACTTTGTATTCAACCTTTTCTAAGATAAACCCACAAATTTGTGTTGATATCCTCTGTGGTCACATTTTTTAAGAGCTTGAAAAATAGAACAGCCTCCCATGCACTGCTTTAAACCATGTACATGCACTTCTACATTTCCTAATTGAATGGGACCTTCTAGGCATGCAGTGAAAAGCAGCTCTGGAAAATCAGTGTGGAGAGGGACAGAATGTTTTCCAAATGCTGATTTAATTCTGTACTTGGGTATTCTATTCCACAGGAAGACAAACTAAAACTCCCCCACTGAGAACTGCAATGTGCCATTCAAACACATCCCTCATGCTTCAGGGATGACATTTTCATGGATGCCTCCCAGAGCACCCTGCTACACTGAGCTGAAGCTCCTGGGCCCTCTGAAAGGAAATGTACACACAGGATGGCACAAAAGCTGTGAGACACCAAACCTCTCTTAAACACACTCCTTCCACAGGCACTGCCTCCCATCATTTGGGCTGGATGCCTCAGGACTGGTCTGGTATCACAGCCTTGTCACCTTGCTTTGCCATTGCTCTTCCCAGGGTTTGAGGAACCCTGGAATGCTGGAAGGCACAAAACCACCCGAGCTATCCCCTGGCAAAACCAAGCCACGAGTGTAATACATTTGCTCCTCATCTTAGGGGGTGAGAAGTCCCAGGTGTTTTCCCCCAGCATTTCTGGAAAATCTCTTCAGTTTTGTGGCTCAGTCTGGGACCTGTAAACCTTTGTGGTTTCTGGGGAGAACTGCTGACAGAAATATCAAGAAACATCCCCAGCCTGCGTTACTGGGAGATACACTGAGATTGGAGGGTAGGAAACCAGTTTGAGCAGGGTGCTTGTGACTCAGTCATTTCTTTGATGCCATGAAATGATGCCAAAGAGATCACAGAGGAACTTTGCTGCCTAGGGAGAGAAAACTGGCACAGAGAAGAGCAGCCTTTGGTCACATAAAATCACTTCACTTCTAGAGGAGGTGATGCCTACTGGTAAAATTTTCCATACAGAGAAGTATAAAAAAAAAAAAAAAAAAAAAATTTTTGTCAGCCTGTGCTTGGATGTGTGGACCAAAACTGCTTCAATAGGGAGCAAGGGAAAGAAAAACAATGGTCAAGAGCCAACACTGCTGACTGCTAATAGACAACAGCTTCTTTTGACATAAAATGGTGCTGCTCTACCGAGGTCAGGGGAAGCAGCAATGTTTTATCTCAGCTAAAGAATATCAGGACACAACTGTTTCTCACTTTTATATTGTAATTAATACTTTAACATACTTAAATGTTTTCCTGTGAAGGAGTTAATGAAGCCATGCCTAGATCTTTGGACACATTTACAGCCCATTATTTAAGATACAGGAAAAAGTAAGGTCCTTTAAGAAATGAAGCAACTGGAGCCATTAACCAAAACAAAGAGATCACAAGACATGTTAAGCAGCAATTGAACCAAAGGCTACCTTCCAAACTGGCACTGCAAGGCTGAAACAGGTGGGACAGAGGACTTCAGACACACTTAGGCTGGGGGGAAAACAAACTCAAAAATAACAGACAGGTGCAGACAAAAATATTGGCTCAGGGATGCTTAAGATCCGATAAAAAATACATTAACCATAGAATCTTCCCTATGCTCAGGAAAGGCAATGGAACTGTGTTTGTTCTTTGCATATAAACAGGATTACACCGTGGGTAGAACCAAATTTGGTATTAATTCCTTCCTTTCACTATTGGTCCCTGCTGCTTTCCCCAGCCTGGAAAACCCACTGGTGATTTGGCTCTAAAGGACAGCACAACACAAAAGAATCAGAAGCCATTTGAAGACAGCACATTCTCCTCTCTCCCCATCAAAGCACAGCTCTGTTCTCCCAACCTCTTTGGCCCTCTGTCTTGCTCTGTAACATAGAAATAACTTTGCAGAAGAGAGTCACAGATCATGAGCCCACTCAGTGGACTCTGGGAAAAGGAGCTCCCCTTCTGCCCTTCAGCATTTTTATGTCTGCAGTACCTCCCTTGTGGTAACAGCTACCTACATGGGGAATATCTGGTTCAGTTCTATGCACAGAAGCTACTTCCACTCAAAATATTTGTGGAAAACCACCAGTTTCAGATGTGTGACTGAGAAACCTCCAATAAAACAGAGGAGGTTTTAATGCAAATATAAAGCTCTTTACAAATATCAGACTTTGTGACATAACATCAGCTGTGAATGTAAAACAACATAGGGATGTGTTTTCCTGCAACAAAAATTTAAAGATCAAATACCTTTTCCTTCAGATTCCCTATGCTGATTTCTGAGAATCTAATGAAACACAAAGTATGTTTGCAAAGTAGAACGTTTGCATATGCTTCATTAATTAGTTTGGCAAGGCCTCCACTACTAAAGGTGCACGTATTTTTACACAGGCTTCAGCAATCTGCCTTGGAGCTTTCAATATTCATGTTTCTGCACTATTTGTGCTCTGTGTCATTTCATTATATCTATATATATGTACTTTTTTTTTTTTTTACAGATCTTGGAATTTGTCATTCTGCTAGGATTTCTAAAAATATCCTTTCAGAAAAACTTCCATTGAACTTGACTGGAATAGGAGAGGTGGTGCACACTTTTCCTTTTCTTGGAGCTCCTCAGTCCTACAGCAATGCTGTCCATGTAATCTTGGCATCACATTTCAAGCTAAGCTCATGAGGAGCCGAATTTTCAGTGGAACTGACTGTGAATTTTCAGATGAAACAACTTCTCATTGGAATACAACAGCTTGTTCAAGCAGAATGTTTTGAGCTTTGACAACTTCCCAGCTCAACACAGACAGGGATGTCTTATAAAACTGCTCCTGGGGCTCCTGAATCAACATTCTTTGGCGAGGGGGTGATGGACTTCCTAAGTTTACCGTGACACCTGAGGAGCTGCTTTCTCCCAGTTTGAACAGAAACAGGAATAAGAAACTGTTGCTTTTCTGAAGCTAGTGTTTCTGAATTTCCCTTCCATCTCCAATTCCGTTCTTTACATCTCACTCCACACCCAAACATCCCAACAAAGGTCATCTGGCAACACAGAAATGTTAAATACCACCCTCTGTGGCCTGGTTACTGAGAGTAGCAAAGAGGCTACAAGAGGAGGTGGGAAGCACTGAGGAAAGTGATGCAGCAGCAGGCTCTGGAGCCTTCACACAGATTTACCTGGCTGCTGAAGCACTGCACTGGCTTGAGAGCTTTTTCCATCCAGGTCTAGCCCAGGTTTCACTTTGGGTTTTATTGCAGGAAAAAGCTCCCCAATGCCAGTCACTTGTGGCAGTACTTACCCAACAGCTCACAAGAATGATCTGGAACATCCAAAAGAAACAGATGGGAAAACCCACATAAATTACTATAATGCGTTAAACTCCCAAAGCAAAGGGCACATCCTCATGCAGCACCTGTCCTGTCTCTCCACAAAGAACGACACAACATGCTGAAAAATCTTCCTACACCTTAGAAAAATAAGGAGGAATGGGGAATATAATCGAAGGGAAATGCAAAACATAAGAGGGTTGGGAAACTACCTCCCTTTTTTTTTTTTTTAACACAATTATTTTCACTTTCTCACAAACATACGTGTATATTCATGTACCTTTGTGTGGCCCTTCAGCCCCTAGTAATCATCAAATATTCATTGTTTCTGAATTTAGGAGCAACTTGCTCAAGATTTATGTGATCCCTCTAAGAGCTCCACACCCATTCAGAGACAGGGGCTGGACCACAAGCTAGAACTGTGGTCTACACCTCATAAAATGCACTGCACCTCCTGCAAACCAGGTAGCCCTTGGCCTCCATCCTGCCTGCTGTGCACTGTGTGCAGCCATTAAATAAAGCCCCCAGCATCTTACTGAGCTTGGGCAATCACACTGGACAAGATAACAGGATCAATGTGGGAGATGAGGGTAAAGACCAAACACTCTGAAGATGTCCTGGTGAAGATGAGTAAACAACAGGCCTCCACAGAGAAGGGGGATAGAAAACTTAAATCACACTGAAATTTACCAAAGCTTAAAGCTGCTTACGATAATGGCCAAGGGCGAACGATTCGCTTCAAACCAGGCCAAATTGAGGGAAAGAACCTTGATGCACGCACCAATTTTGTTTCTCAAAGTCAAGAATTGCCTAATCAATAGCAGTGCTGAAAGGAGATGGGCACTCTCAGGGGTACCATTACAAAGAATTGCACTGGATTTTAGCCACCTGGCTCCCAATTGCTTTAATAGCCATCACATGGCTAAAACCCAGGCTGAAGCTTTAAAAGTTTACCCCTTGGTCTTCCTGAGCATCCACTGCTGTCAGGTGGCAAATGCAGAGCAGCAGGAGGCACTGCAGGATTTACTCCTGCATTGACCAGGGCTNACTGCAGGATTTACTCCTGCATTGACCAGGGCTAGAACACGGCCAAGAATTTGCACTGCTGCTGCTGCAAGTGTCACTTACTGGGTGAGGAAAGGCAAAGCAGGAGAGGTAAGCTCATGTGAGTGAAAGTGGAAGAAACTGTACTTAACCCTTCCACTGTTGATGTGTTGATAGCAGCCTGCACCAGGTACTCACGTTGCTGGCCTAATCCAATCAGCCCCCCTCTTCCATTAGCTAAAAATAAACTGGCACTTTTTAGGTACTGCTCTGACTGCTCCCCCCACTCCAAACTGTGCTCCAAACCTTAATGGAAAACCTTCAAGGAGTTGAAGGTTTTAAATCAAATAAAGAAGCAGACACCAGGAGAAAAATCCAATCAGAGCAGAAAGGGTTGGATTAGCCAGGAACTGTTTTTCTCCAATTGTCACCAGCACTGAACTTCACAGGAGCAGTAGCTGGAAAGACAGAAGGAGGCAGACAAAAGAGAAGAGGAAGGAGGGGTTCCTCTCATGCTCCTATTAGACATAATTTTACAGAGGGAAAAGTGGTGTCATGTCAACAACATCAGGGCCTGACTTGGTCCCTGGGCCTGCTCATGGTCACCTGTGGGATGGTGAGCACCCCAGCTCCTTTCTCAGACAGCTCCAGAGGCTTCCAGGGAAGAGGAGGGAAATTAGCATTGGCAGCAGCCCCCTCTCAAGAGGTCACCTTACGGTGAGGCTCTCACAGAACATGTAAATAACCAGCAAGATCCACCACCTTTTGAAAAGAAGTGGGGTAATACTCAGTGCATCACAACTTGAGGTGGAAGGGACGTTAAAGGTCACTAGACCAGGTTACTCAGAGTCCTGTGCAGCCTTGGTCACCTCCAGGAATGGGACATCCACAACTTCTCCTGGCAAATTGTTCCAGTGCTTCACTGCTTCCACAGTAAAGAATTTCTTCCTAATATCTAACCTAGATCTACTTTCTTCCAGTTTGAAGCCATTCCCCCTTGTCCTATCACTCCCTGCCACTGGGAGAAATCCCTTTTCACCCTTCTTGTAAGCACCTATTTAAGTACTGGAAGGATGCTATGAGGTCTCCCCAAATATCTCCCCAAACCCCAAATATTGTCATGAAGAACAACAAATCAAAATGTTTCTACATTGAAGTTGTTGGGCAAAGGGAATAGAGAAAATAAGTAAATGAAGGAACATAAGAAGCCCAGAATAACTGAAAATACCCCCAAAAGCTGAGTTTGTAACTTAGAATGAGTGAAAAAAAAAAGAATAAAAAAGAATAGGACTTTTGTACTATCAACACTCCTGCTACCCATTTAGAAGATGAACATCTAAAGTTTAGAAAGCTCATGGTTAGATACTGGTTAGGAGAGAAAAAAGAGAATGACAAAAGGTTTCCCAAAATTCTACATAACTGTTATGGGCATCCAAAAACTAG